>JAZKJV010008737.1:0-214880 GCA_037367405.1 Ottelia alismoides
TATATAAAATGTAGTCATTTGGACATGCATCAATTTTCTCATAGTTTATTTCCAAGTGCGCGGAATTTTGACTTAGCGTCCTTCCAGTCCTTTGTAAAACCTTCAAGATTATTTAATAATATCCTAATTAACTGTAAGACATCTGTCATCGTAACCGTTGTACATCGATTCTTCACTTTTATCTTAAACAACTCCAAAAGAAAACGTAAACGAGACATTTTGATTCCCGAGCATATTGGCTTTTCTGCATCTTGTATCTTTTCATGTAAGGTACCCGGAAGCGATTCCATCATTTCATCAGCATTATGTCCTCGAATATTGTCTATCGTCTTAAACATAGCACCCCTGTCATCTTTTTCAGACATATCTCTTTCATTATCCACTGGGGTATTATTGACTTCTTCTAAATTGACTCCTTCACCATGATACGTCCAATTCGTATAACAAAGCCAAAAACCGTTTAATATCAGATGCTCGTAAACTATGGTTCGATTTTGGGTCAGAGTATTCTTGCATCTTATGCAAGGACAATGTATCCTATCTCCTTACCTCCTACAATATGATGGAGTGACTCATACCGAAATGCCCAGTCTAAGAATCCGATAACTCCTTTGTTATATGTCTGATAATCATCGAACCTTTTGTTCATACAACTTTTGTCCATTTCCTAAAGGTAAAGATCCATGTCAATATCTCTTACGAATCACTTCTACAACATTCTTTCTATATTTTTAAAGTTTTAATATCTCAGAGATCATATCTAAGTTTCAATAATGTATGCTAAGTTAATGTATACATCTTATACTAAGTTAATGTGTATTCCAGAAAGCATAGCTAAAGACAAGTATACAAATGGAGAATGTATGTATTACATTAGAAGTCCTAAAAACTAAGTTATTGATCCTACAAACTAAACTATTAGGCATATAAACAAATACATTACATTTACTTCATTGTTCCTAAACACTAAGCTATTATTTAAAAATTCTAAACAATCATAAGCAAGCATATTTCAATTAAAAATTTAATAAAAATAAAAATAATTTAAAAACTCACAACCGAATAAGAGGAAAAACGACGGCTACGCTACGGGAGTAGGAGACCAGGGCGATGGGCTAGGGGAGGACGAGATCGATGCGGCTGCAACATAGACTTCAACGGGAGAGAGGAGGTCAGCCCACAACACTAGGGGAGGATGGAGGAGGGCGGTGGAAGGATGAGGGCGGTGGATGGACGAGGGTGGCAGAGGGAGGTGGTGTCGGACGGAGGAGGGAGGAGGGGGGCGGAGGAGGAGGACGTCGGAGGGAGGAGGGTGGTGGAAGGAGGCTTCAACAGCGAGCCGACGGCGGAGGGAGGAGGGCGGGGAGGTCGGGAGCAGAGAGGATGTTTGAGAATGGATTCTGCCGAGAGGATATAAGACCATTGGGACGGTCGTTCGACCGTCCCCTATAATAATGATCGGGGATGGTTATAAGTGAACTGTCCCCTTTGGTGACAGATATTTGGCGGAGCGCGTCAATTACACAGGCATCGACGACGATTATGCAGCCATCCCTTATACCTAACTAAATTTTGGTATACGTGACAACAACAGTGGAGTCTATGGGTCAGTTATGACCGTCCCCTAAAGTGCTCAGGTACAGAGAAAACAAACTGGGGCTCTACTCGTAAGGGACGGCTATATAACCGTCGCCAAAGGGTCTATTAACTGAGACGATTAGTAGAAACCATCGTGAACACTCGACGGAGGGGACTGTCGTACTACAACCATCCCCTATGCTAATATAGGGGACGGTTGCTCATTGACCGTCCCCAATAAGCGTCCCAAAAGGTCGTACAGTATGTAGTGACGTGTCAATCAGAGAATGGACAGATCTGAGCCACTTAAGGGGTAAACTTCAAATACCTCCTCTGCTATTTTGCAATTTCTCAACAGTCTTGTAAATATTTCATAATGCTTAAAATATAGTGGACAAATTGCATGTACCTCCTCGAACATTTTTAATATTGTAATATAGTCCTTACCAGTCACGTGTACTAGCACGTGTTATTTTGTAAAAATTGCATGTAAACCCTCTCGGGTTCTTTTAATTATTGTTTAATATATAAACTTTAGATATTAGTTATACACTTTTGGATTATTTACACCATGCCCCTTGCATTTATTTTAATTGCAATTATACCCCTACCAGTGCATATTTCTTTAATTTTTATAAATATCATTTTGTGCTCTAAAAATGTAGAAAAATGGGATATTGTGCCTTATGCAGTGCCCTTTCACGCCATAATTTTTATTTTGCATTTTACACATATTCCTATTTACTAAAAATCAAATAGTGCATATATATTCCTTGTTTGCTTTAAAAAAATCCAAAAATTTATAAAATCATGTTTGAAAATTCCCAAAAATAGCGTATGTTTATTACTATATCTAGTAACTTCCGACCAAAAATCCCTAAAAATAGAAAAAGAAAATGAAAAAAAAATAAAAAGCTCTAAAATCTTAAAAAATATAAAATTGTTCAAAACGTTAAAAATATTTCTTCCTATTCTGTAATTTTATTTAAATATTAGTATATATTAAAATTGATTTGGAAAAATTTTGAGGCTTTTAGGTATTTTTAATCCCAAATCAATTCAACCTATTTATTTAATCCCTATTTTGTGATATTTTAGACTTTAAAAATACCAAAAATTAGCAAAATAGTTGAAAAATTAGAAAATAGTAGAAAATTATAAAAATATGAAAACATTATATTTGGATATCTTTGACTATTTTAACTATATTTATAATTATATTGAAATATAAGGTATTATATATCTATATATAGTAATATATAAGTTATAATAATATTTATAATTATAAAGATTTTAAAATTATTTTAAAAATAAAAAGTATAAAAAATTTAAGAAATTAATAAAAAATCAAAAGCCCCGAAAACCTATGTAAATAGTGTGCATATATATATATTATTTATTTATAAATAAAATACATATGCTACACGTGTGTTCCCTGAGTTCGACCCCTACCTGCTTGTCCACTATACACATTCATCGTAGCGTATAAAGAATTTTGATCCACACCCCTTTCTTTTATTGTTTCATTATTAATTGTGGGTTAATTGTTGATTTATCGCATTTGGTCTTTGAGAGAGGTCACTTCGACGACTGCGTGTGCCTTGTGTGGCACGTGCGACCCTCTTCTCAGGATCATTTTCATCTATTTGAAGTATATGAAATGATAACTTAGGTTTAAAGCATAAAAATGATTATTAACTTAGATCAATTTGCTTGCCTAAATTAAGATTCATATGTGGGAGTTAATTCCGTGGCTTAAGTTATGTTGTAGATTATTTACTGTTCAGTGACCTGTGTCACATTTTAAATAGTTTTTCTGCATTATGTAGCATTCTCTTAATCTAACTTGCATTAAAACCCCATAAAAAGAGCATGCATTCGTATTATTTTGCATACTTGACGTATATACACTCTAAAGGACTTAACCTAGGTATTTAGACCCATATGGAGCTTAAAACCTCAAAAAAATAAAGTTTTCAAAATATATAAAAATTGGCAAAATGGAAAACACAATATATACTACATATTATACACTATTAATGGAATTCTGCTTTCTAAAAATTATAGTTTTTTATTTTAGAAATTTTAAAAATAAGAAAAAAAGTATAAAACAATAAAAGTAATTTTCAAAAATATCAAAATATTTATGATAATTACAAAAAATATATTACCTATTTTTACAACATTTTAGATATGAAATAAGTTTGACGCAAAAATATAATGTTTTGAAGCATGAAATCCAAGAAGACCGTAAAAATTGAATTATCAAAATATAAAATCCATAAAAAGTTAGAAAATATAAAATAAAATAGTAGCCCATATACTTTCACCTTTATTTTCATATAAAAATACATAAATAAATATTACTTCCAGATATTTTCTACATATACAAACCATAATTTCACAGTTATGTAGTTTATTTTCTTAATTTCATTTTTAAAATTACATATAATTTTATATAATTAAAAAGGAATTTAAAAAATTGACAATTAAATAAAAATATAAAGTTTGAATATATATAACATACCAATGCACACTCCTTATTAATTTATGCACAAAATCATACAAATAATAATAAAATCAAATTAAAACTTTAAAATAAATAAAAAAACACCTAAAACATACTCCACTCAATTATTTTACAATTATAAGGTTGCTTATTCTCTCTACGCTTCATAAAGCATCTCGGAGTTTGATATCCTACACTTATTCATTATATATATGAATTTTTTAAATCTGAATTTTGATTGATATTAATTCACTTGAAACAACAACAACAACAACCATAAAAGACATTTTTAACACAGTCGATCAAGATATCAATACATGTAAATACATACGTACACAAATATACATAAACAAAATAGATCTATAGTGACGTGTTTTTTTAAATCCATCGTTATATCGTCATTAATAAATATTTAACGATAATATTATTTCTTATGAATTCTTTTTATACTTGAAATTTGTGACAAATGTCATATCCGTTGTTATATCATTAGTAACAATACATATAGTAATACTTATCAGTTGCATTTTTCAAAATTTTAGCAATCGTGTATGCTCTCAAGGTTTTCCAAAGTTTTACTGCAAAAAACAAAAAATTCAACTTATTATAATTATTAGGAAATAAATGTAAAGTCCAAACATTCATATAGTGGTCCTTGAATCACTTCATGTAAACTCTCAAGGTTTTTTCCCCCATGTCTAATGATGCGGAGATATGGACGTAAAAAAAATATATATCTATGCACATAACAAAAGGAGAACAATAAGTTGCATCCATTACAGGGGTAATTTTAAGGGTAAATTACAAAAAAGAACTTCAACCATGCATCAATCCTCAACTAAGAGCATAATTTTTTCAAATGTAATATAGATGGCCATGAACTTGCAACTTCAGGGTTTAGTGTTGACATATAAGGGCCACAGAAGCTTACAAAGGCTTGTATTAGAGACCAAAAATAAGATCCGGCCCCTTGTTATATTTGAAAAATGAGACCTTTAATTGAGAATTGATGTATTGTTGAAGTCCTTTTTTTAATGTACCATAATTTTAATTCATCAGAATAAACAATATTTATTTGTTGATTAGAAGTCTTAATTGAGTCCTTTCAAGTGTAATTGGGTTGAATCTGACTCGATTAGTCTAAATATCTCTATACAGATAAGGCACCAATCTATCCAGCAAAAAAACATGCATAGTCTAGTCGCCATTAGTTCAACAGTCGCTCTCCAACTGACACACCACATGTAAGCGTCCCATTTAGCCAACAAACAACCAGAAAGGTCTCATTACAACCACTTATTTATTATCAACAGATTATTATTATTAACATAGAGCATACAAGCGAAGTGGACTCCAAGCAATAAGGTCCCACCAACGACCAGATCATCCCCTTCTTATGCTTCCCATCGTATTAATCCTGTAACGTCCTGGGCTTAGGTCCCCGGTCCGTTATCGAGGAAAACTGACCCCGACAACTTGTTGGATTCGAGCCCAATTGGACCCGTTGACAACCACCCAAAATGCTTAAGCTCAAGTTGTCAAGTAGTAATCTCGTCACTATTTATCCCACCCGGGAACTTCTTGTTCCACGGTGTGGGACTATGTTGGGGTTTTACAACTCCCCCACTTATATTCGCAACGTTCTCGTTGCGACATGGCACATTACTTCTTCCTTAGTGACAGTGGCGGCTGCACGCTCCGGGTAGCCATTTCCTCCAACCTCTTTGTAGGGGCGGCTCCACCTCTCGGGTAGCCCTTTCCACTGTCAGAGGAGGTTCGGCTCTGATACCATTTGTAACGTCCTGGGCTTAGGTCCCCGGTCCGTTATCGAGGAAAACTGACCCCGGCAACTTGTTGGATTCGAGCCCAATTGGACCCGTTGACAACCACCCAAAATGCTTAAGCCCAAGTTGTCAAGTAGTAATCTCGTCACTATTTATCCCACCCGGGAACTTCTTGTTCCACGGTGTGGGACTATGTTGGGGTTTTACAAATCCAAATCCATTTCCCATTTACTCTGGCCTTACGTATAATCGAACGCAGTGCTGTTAGTTGTGCCGAAGCAAGGCGAGCATGGAGGCAGAGATGGGGGAGGTGGCCGCGAAGGCGGAGGTCGATATGCAGGCGCCGTTTTGATCTGTGAAGGAGTCTGTCATGGTGTTCGGAGAACGGGTTTCGGCCGGGCAGTTGTTCACAGCTGGGAAGCTCAGCCAGGTATGTACTCCTCTCATATATATATATATATATATATATATATATATATATATATATATATATATATATATATATATATATATTATATATATATATATATATATATATATATATATACACGGTGCCAGCGTTTTGTGATTTAAGATGAACAGAAGGAAAGAAAGAAGCTTTACATCACCTGGTTAAAGATTTACAAATTATGAAATTTAAAATTTAATCTCAGTTGTGACGTTAGAAATGTTGCAAATTAAGATTTTAGGCAAAAGTTTCTTTCCCTTCTGGATGGATCGCATGGCTCCAGCTTTTGAAAGGAAATCATTTTCACATCATTTCCTGTGTCTGATATCTGTAACTGGGAATTCAAACATATTAGATGCAGAAATTCCCATTTGTATTTGCGATTTACTTGAAGTAGCTTCTACTTTTATAGCAGTCGAATAATTACAACTTAATTGCAACTAATCTGATCAAGGAATGGAGCTTGATTAATCACTCAGCTTCACTTTGCTCCATGCAGATCCGAGCTGCGGCTATGAAGAACGAGCGCAATCTCTCCCGTATCGTTTCCATCACCGCGGAGCTCGAGCTCGCGAAACGGAGCCTCGAGAAGGCGCGGGAAGAGGGCTTGGCAATGACCACCTTCCTCTTCTCCCTCAGAGAAGAGCTCGATAGCATCAAGACGGAGATTCAGCAAGTCCGCGAGAAGGAACCAAGCAATACATCCTTGACGACATCCAGATCGTGACGGTGCCTGTGAGTGATGAACGAAGACGCCATGAGTTCTCTCAGAGGAGGTGCGTAACATTTGCGAGCCCTTCATTGCTCGCACGGCTGGTGGATTTGCCGGAGGGGGAGAAGATGTGTGGGAGAAAGAAGAAGCCATTGATCCCTCTAATAGGGTCTTTCTTTGTAAAGAAGAATGCATCTAGTGGATAGGGGAAAAAGGGTGCAATTGTGAAGTTTGTTATATTTATTGTTTTGAAAAAAATGTTTGTATTATATATTACTGAATTTGAAGAAGTCTCCAATTTAATCGGAGAAATCGGATCAAAGGCTGTGAAATTCGATTTTGCAAATTTTACAGGAAGTTGCTTGTGAGATTTAGTCCTATATTGGGGAGCTAAGAATATGATGAGTTTATATCATGTGGTGTCCTTTGGCTACTATGAGTCAAGATCAAGCTCAAGCGCGAGGCATGTGACGCTTGAAACAATGAATGTTGCAGATTCATGGATTAGCAGAATCACAGATTAGCAGGTTCACAAGTTGCATGCTATGGTTGTGCTTGCAGGAAGTGGATCGTCTGCTGTGACACGGGCTGCAACAGACTCTGGTGCATGCCTGGGAATCGCTCGATCTTAATCGAACGGTTCCTATGAATTTGCACGATCCGGACCCACAAAAAGTGCAAATTCGTAGGAAACGATCGAGCGGCTTCCGGGCGTGCAACAGAGTTTGCTGCAGCCCATGGCACATCAGACGATCCTCTCCCGTTCTTGCATTGTCGCATGAGGGTGCAAGATATTCTACAATAGGAATAGAATTCCAGCTATGATTTTATAATTTGGATGTGTAATATGATAAGTGAAAATACACTAATTTTTATCTTATTCATATAAAAAAAACATAACATGAAAAAGTCTTAATTGACTTGGATCAAATAGTGCTGGAGAATACACATCTAGTGTTGATGAACAATAAATGTCATTCGAGATTGTTTATAACATCACTGCACCTTATTTGCCTCAAACAAAGGGCATTGTTGAGCGAAAAAAATGGAAATTTAAACGGATGTGATTAACATTCACTACAAGAAAAATGAGTTGTGGCCACGGAATGTGGCAACGGAAATTTGTGGCCACGATAATTCCGTGGCCACTAGTTTCTCGTAGCTACAATCCATGGCCAAAGTCTTCATATAAGAGTTGTGGCCACGGTGAGTTATGTGGTCACTTGTAGTGGCCACGGTATATTCGTGGCTAGAGAACTCTCGCGACGAGACTTGTAGCTACGGCTACTGGTCACGACGTGTCCTGGCCATAGCCCAATTCTATGGCCACAAACCTCATATCCGTGGGCATAGTTCTGTAGCCATAACTTGTTTTCCTTGTAATGATTCTTCTACGAAGTTTTGAACTAGTGATATATACGTTGAGAGAAGCTCTTATTATGCATTACCATATTCTAAATAGGTTCCCTTGAAACATAAAAAGATACTATATAAAGTCTCAGACATTGATGGCAACACCATTGTTGAGCTATAAGATGGTACTGTCTTTGAGAATGCATTACCTATGTATAGCACCTCATGTAGGTAACCATATAGGAATACATTCTTCACATCGAGTGGATGCAAAGGCCAATCAAGTTGTGTTATGACTGTCTTAAGAATCTGCAGTGTGGATCGAGGTGAGCGATCAGTGAGAAGATGCCAAAGAAATCTACACCATATCTCTAAGTAAACCCCTTGTAGGCGGGCCTAGTACTAAGAAGTTGATAAATGATGTTTGTATTTCACTGTAAATACCCATCTAAATCCAACCATCTTATTGTCATTGGGTGTATCAATAAGGTATCATATGCTGCAAGAAATAAGAGTTATCACTTCTTCTTCCATTAGTAGTTGCCATCTGGAGTTAATAAGTGCTTTGTTTTGATTATGAGTGATATATGTGACACACAGTACCTCTGCAAACATCATCTAAAAGATGATCAAAGTCCTAAAAATGACAAAATTACGGAAATATGGTGATTGGTACGATATCTTGTCCTTGTCCCCTTTTTGAGATATATGGAGAGATCTACTATGTTAGTTGCTTAGTTTTCTCCTAACATGATCGATGTACCTATGGCAAAAGAAATTCTATCAATATGTAAAGCATCAGTTGAAGGACATATCTTAGTGAGAAATAGCATAGCCATAACATATGGATATGCAATGGCTTGATAAATAATATTTATTTTTTTTGAATTTTGAATTATTAATTTATATTATATTTTTAATTTTATAAGTTTTTACTTTGTTTTAAATTTTTCAATTTTCAATTTCTATTTTTAAATATAATATAGGTATATAAGTAATAATATGTATAATATATAATATATATAATAAATATAAAGAAATATAGGAAAAATAAAAAATACCCTATGGTACACTCCTATTTGTTTTTAAGGTTTAAAATATTTTTTGGTGTTCTAAATAATAATAGAAGCGTTAATAATAATATTATTAAATATAGCTATATGTAGATGTATGCTTTTATATTTATAGATATAGCTTTAAGTAATAAAAAAGAAAAATAAATATTTTCTTTTTTAACATTTTGTTCTATTTTTGTTAATTTTCTTTTAATTTTTATGAATTTCGGTATTTTTAAATTATAAAAAATGCCAAAACAATGCCTTATATTAATAGGTAGAGTTGTTTTGGAGTTTAAAAATAGATAAAAGTCACAAAATTTCCCAAAACTATTTTTTAATATATGATAGATATAATAAAAAATATGGAACATATAAATAATTTAGGATTTTTTATAGTTTTTTACTAATTTTTATAAGTATTTTGGAGTTTTTAATATTTAGTGTTTTTGTTTTGTTATTTTTAATGATTTTTAGTCTACTATTATAAAATACAAAAATTATCACTATCTAATTTTTTGATTTTTTAAAGACAATTTTACTAATTTTTGTAATTTTAAATGCAAACATGAAATACATGCAATGTTTTTGGATTTTAAAAATTGGAAAATAGTTTTAAATGGTCCAAGATAAATATATGTGACTTATTACATGTCCAAACATTTTAAAATTAATTTCCTTGAGTTTTGGATGTAAAATGAAATTTAATAAAAAAAATAAAATAACTAAAAGAAAATAAAATGTTGTAAGGGACCTATTTGTAATTTTCTAAAAGTATCTTTGATTTCAGAACCCCTTAAAGATATTCAAGGGACTAATATGAAAAAATGCCTTGAATATTTAATAAATTATATGCTAGTAGAGGTATATGTGTAATTATCAAAAAAGTGTAATGTCCTTGATGCGAATTATCCAAAAGTTATAACACTAGAATTAAAAATTACAGGACTAAAGTGAAATATAAAAATCCCAATGGTTCCCTTGTAAAATGCCCGCCCTCTCACGTGCACATGTACGTGAGGTGATGTGGCGAGGGATCTATATGTAAATAATAGAAACCTAGGGACCTTAATACAAATTATACAAAAATTATATGACTGCAGATGAAAGTTTTTAGACTAAAAAATACACAAAAGCAGGGGTGATAGTGCAAAATACTCCCATATACGCAGGTGGACGGTGTTGATGACTTCAGTAATCCACATGTCGTGCCCACATTACGTGATGTAAGTTCTTCGATGTGTGGTAGAGATTAGACCTCGGGCGAGATTTGACAGTGGATTCGAGACACAAACCAATTGCCCTGATAAAAAATGGGGGGAAGAGACAATCCGATGGTTGTTGTTCTTCCTGAAGAATAGGGAAGAACATCTCTAGGTGCAAGCTTCAATCGACATTCCCCCCTCATCCGAGCATCTCTGGCGTCTCCCAGGTGCTCAAGTCCTACCTCTCGCTGGTTCGCATTCGTTAAAGGCTTCAAAAAGCTCCAAGGATCATCGGAGTGGTCCTAGTAAGTCGGAGGAGCTCAGGTAACCTGAGAACCTCCTCGACTTCAAAATCGCCTCCAATTGGGCTTCGAGCTCCAATTACCTGCACAAGAAGAAAGCAGGGTTGAGGGCAAACTGTCTCGACCTGTTATAGGACAAAATGAGGGTAGAATGATGAGGGACAGTGAAGTCCAGCGTAGGAGGACCTTGAAATCTAGACTGAAGACTAATCGAGAGGAATGGGGTGGATTGGGGTGTAGAGAAACATAAGGGGAACGAAATGGGGGTGAACAAAGGGGTAGAGCTTGAATGCATGGCAATGGAACGGTGGCCGGAGCAGGATCTCTAATAAACTATGAGAATCGAATCTGCACTATTGCATGCAATCTAGATTAAAACTAAAGATTGGAAATCAAATCTAAAGCTACCGACTACCTAAAACTTCCATTAAACTATGGCTCGACATGTGATTGTAGAAGCTGGCTGGGGCTCAGCTAGGAGGTACTCTAGCAAACTCGAATTTTGTTCCTCCTCCTCGTGAGCACACTGCAAATCGCTCAACGAGCTACTTTCACCATGCTCGACTCAATGGTGGGTTGATATGAGGGGCTCAACGAGAGAAAAAGAAAAACGTATCAAAAGTTGAAGGAGCTCTAGCGATGGTATATGTACAGGGTCTATTTTGATTGGGAAGAATGCCTAATATATAGATCCATCAATCAAAAAATGGTGGTGGCATGAAATATCACTAATAGAAGAGAAAAATGGTGAAGTAATCACCCTAAAAATAAGAAAGAATTGGTGGGGATAAATCGAGGAAAATAGGGGCCTAACATCTAACACGTGCGAACCTAGGGAGGCCGGGGAGTTGATCGTGGCCAATCCAGAATTCAAATCCCTTATTAATTGGAATTAAAATAATAAACGATTTTATTATTTTTTAGTCAAAAAATGGAAAATATTTATCATTTTACGTAGTATTTTATAATGATGTTATTAATTTTACAAGTTACTTTATTGTATGTTACTTTTTTCATGTATAAATATAGGTATATTTACCTATGTAGTATGTATTTTATTTTTATTTTCTATTTTACTTTTTATTATTTTATATAAATAATTTATATATTTATAACTTATAGTATTTTTCTAAAATTATCCGTAAACTTAAATAAATATGTATGTATAATGTATAGATATGCATATGTATAATTCATCTATATATGATTAAAACCTTATTTGTTTAATGTATTTTAAATGGATTTGTTTTATTTTAATGATGTACATGTATTATAAATAAAATTTACAAAATTATAAAAATGAAAAAATGAAAAGGTTAAAGAATAAATTGATTATTTTATACACGTATATTGCACAATGAGGGCAAAAAACCTAACTTTTGCATCTTGAATTAAATTAAGTGAAACTACCTTCATTAAGTAGATATTTTAATTTTAGGAACAATAAAGGTGAGTTCGGTGAACTTGAAGTTCATATGGAGAAGATGCAGGTCTGTGAATTTTTCTTTACAGATTTTTATTTTTGAGTGACTAGGGCATATTGTGCATTATTTTAGAGTAAAGTGAATTTTGTATTTTTTTTGTATTTTTATCTACCATTTTCATGTTCAAAGTTTACTGATTCGATGTATAAATAAAAAAGAATAAAATAGGTCCCAAAATAAACTTATTGATGAATTGAAAATTAGGGGTTGAAGTTATTTTGGCCCTTATCTCCCCCTACTTTATTTCTTGTCGACCCAATCATCATGATGCCTAGGTCTTGGGGTTTAGGGTCATTCAATACCTATGGTATTTCATTTATTTTTCTTTATTCTTTAATTTTGGCATTAAATACAATGTCTTATACGATATTTATAGAGTAAATAACGAGTGTTATTTTGTACAAATTAATGCTATTTACATGCATTTAGCTTGGGATTAAAGGTAAAAATGAAAGAATAAAGGTGATGAATGGAGATTTATATGTGGGGTGGATCTTGTGAAGGATCGAGGATGGGAACTCGTGAGATGTAGTTGACTTGAAGGCTCCATAGAGATGACCGTGTAACCTGAGTTGGTTTTCCAATCGATGATGGTTGTGTTGCAGTTGTCTTAGTGGTCTGTAGGCCTTCATCGAGTCACTAAGAATGGAGGAGGATTAGTAATGGACAACTATTATAGTGTCCTCTTTCTGGTCATCTTATTAGATGTTTGACATCTAGGTGAGGCTAACCTTCTAGCGATGTGTCTTTGACAAAGATATAATGAAGTTTCTATCACTGAGCTTCTGCTGGAGGTTAGCTTACAAACAAAACAAAATCAGAAGCGATGAGGATGGAGATCCTTCTAGATGCGAAGGATCTAGAGCCAATCAGTGATAGAGCTTGGAGAGATAGAGGAGAAGTGGAGAGACAACAGAGGCAATATAATTCTCGAAGGTCAGATTAGGTTGTAGATTAATTCCAAAAAGGGAAGTTGAGAAGAACACATGTAGCATACTAAGAAACTAAAAAGAAAAAGAAACAATAGAAGAAGAGGATGAGGAGCAAGAGGGTACTTTACCTGGAAATGGTATACACCAAAGGTTTGAGATGATATAGGAGTATCTTCGATCATCGCCTCCAATGGCCAACGTCAACCATGAAGCTTAAGCAGAAGATGGGCTTCTGCATCACGAAGATGAGGGCCTTCGTGGATCTCTCCTAGACGAAGTTTCGGCTCGTCATCACCGTCGACAATTAATCCCTCGCTATCATCGAAGGGGAATATCTAGAAGTCATGGATCTACTCCTCTCAAAAATGGCGGACAACCTAGTCAGAGGTGCACAAATGGGCTTTTGATCGACTAAGTTTAGGATAGTTCGAGGAAGACGGAGGTGTAGCGATGTGGAGCAAGTGGGGGAGTTGGGAAAGGTTGTGACATGTATAGGGAGGCGGTAACTCGATCAATGGAGCTGTGGAGTCCTTGGGATCAAGTGGAGGAAGTGGAGGCATTAGGAGGAAGGGATGAAGTCTATGGTCATTTGATCGCCCGAAATCGAATGGCAACTTACGAGACACGTGGTGAGAAATATTAGAAGAAACTAAAAGAAAAGAATAAAAAGAAAAGAGGAATAAGTGAGGACCATTGTATGAAGAGCTATTCATCCAATGACGGACAATGAGGGGTGTTGGAAGAGTAAGTTTAGGGGATCATGGAGGCTCCAAGAGCTACTACGTGTAGCCTCCACAACATTCAGAGAATAAAATCAAATAAAAATAAAATAGAATAAAAGAAGATATTATATCAAAAGGTTTTCTTCGTGAAAGTTGTTCATCTCAA
Organism: Ottelia alismoides; assembly: GCA_037367405.1. Taxonomy (NCBI): domain Eukaryota; kingdom Viridiplantae; phylum Streptophyta; class Magnoliopsida; order Alismatales; family Hydrocharitaceae; genus Ottelia; species Ottelia alismoides. Next base: position 14,251 of record JAZKJV010008737.1, read on the forward strand.
TGAGATCTAAAACTTTCGTGAAGGGACAAAATTGAAATAAAGTCATATGTTCAAAGTGAATTTTTAGGGGTATTCTATGTACATAGAATACCTAAAGTTTTATATTTTGCAACTTTCTTTTGCGATTTTTAAATAAGGAAACTTCAAAATAAAATCAAATAAATTTTAGAAGAAATATTTACATCTTACTCTATTTTTGTGTTTTTAATGATTAAAAAAATAAAGAAATAAAATAGGAGAGACATATTTACATGCTCTATATACTGACTCGAAATGATTTATTTTCTTTGATATTTTATTCCTTTTAAATTTTGATTTTTACATGCTTTATTAGAATGTAAATCAATGAAAATAAATGAAAAAGAAACAAATAAAAAAGAGTTAATTATGTACATAAAATAATGGCTCAAATTTAGTAAATATATACAACATACACTATTGACCCAAAATCTAAGTTTCACATATGAACTTCGTTCTTTTGAATTTGGTCATGGTTGTAGATAATTGAATGTACATTAATTCAAAAGTGGTTAAGGGTTCATAAAAGACTGTATGTGAGAGATATATGACTTTGTGCCTTTTTGTCTCAAAATAAGATTGGTTTTATTTGACAAATATACAAGTTATTATTTTCTAGTATTTTTTATTTACTAATGGCATAATTTATGTACACATTGGACTTGATTTTTTAATGCTCAGGTCCGAGTCACTAGAATCCAAAATCAAATTTGACCCGACTTGGATCCGTGTGACCTGATAGAAATCCAATTAATATTAAGCACGAATCGATCTGCAGATCACGGATTGAAACCCATTTAGATGTGATCGACAAAAAAAACTAATGACATCCTACCTCACGTCGCAGAAAAAGTCTTTGACATGATTCAAATGGCAAAATGAATGGAGACCATCATTAATTTTGTTTCGACGAACTGAACCAACAGAATCAACATTTGTCGATCGGAGGTCATTTGATCGATTTTAATGGGAAAAATTTAATGGTGAATCAGGAACAGTATTCTCATATTTCTAAATTTATCTTATGTCAATACATCATGAACATCGAACTCATTTTAATCGTCATTCTGAGACAGGCGAAATGAGCCATTTCACCTGAATTAGAGATTAAAGGTAGTAATTACGATGGCTTGAATGTTTTATTAGAAATAAAAATAAAAAACAAAAATAATAAAATAAATTTATTTTATTATTTCATTATTAATTGTGGGTTGATTGTTGATTTATCGCATTTGGTCTTTGAGAGAGGTCACTTCGATGACTGCATGTCTGCCCTGTGTGGCACGTGTGACCCTCTTCTTAGGATCATTTTCAGCTATTTGAAGTGTATGAAATGATAACTTAGGTTTAGAGCATAAAGATGATTATTGACTTAGATCGATTGCTTGCCTAAATTAAGGTTCATATGTGGGAGTTAATTCTGAGGCTTAAATTATGTTGTAGATTATTTAGTTTTAGTGTCGTGTTAATTTTAAATAGTCTTTCTGCATTATGTAGCATTCTCTTAATCTAACTTGCATTAAAACCCCGTAAAAAGAGCATGCATTCATATTATTTTGCATACTTGACCTGGATACATTGTAAAGAACTTAACCTAGGTATTTAGACCTATATGGAACTTAAAACCTCAAAAAAAATAAAACTATAAAGTTTTCAAAATATATAAAAATTTGAAAAACTGAAAACACAATATATACTACATATTATATGCTATCAACAAATTTCTACTTTCTAAAAATTATATTCTGCTATTTTAGAAATTTTTAAAATAATAAAAAAGTATAAAATAACAAAAGTAATTTTAAAAAAATATCAAAATATTCATGATAATTACAAACAATTATATTACCTATTTTTACAACATTTTAGCTATGAAATAAGTTTGACGCAAAAAATATTATGTTTTAAAGTATGAAATCCAAGAAGATCGTAAAAATTGAATTATCAAAAATATAAAATTCATAAAAAAATTAGAAAATATAAAATAAAATAGTGTCCCATATACTTTCACCTATATTTTCATGTAAAAAAATACATAAATATTACTTCCAGATATTTTCTACATATAAAAACCATAACTTCACAGTTAAATAGTTTATTTTATTAAATTCTCTTTTAAAACTAGATATAATTTTATATAATTTAAAAAGAATTTTGAAATTTGATAAATAAATAAAAAATATAAAGTTTTAATATATATTACATACCAATGCACACTCCCTATTTGCGCATAAAATCGTACAAATAGTAATAAAATAAAAATAAAACTTCAAAATAAATAAAAAAACACCTAAAACATACTCCACTCAAGTATTTTGCAATTATAAGGTTGCTTATTCTCTCTACCCTTCATCAAGCATCTCAGAGTATGACACTCTTACAGTTATTCATTATATACTGAATTTGGATTGATATTAATTCACTTGAAACAACAACAACCATAAAAGACATTTTTAACACAATCGATCAAGACATCAATACATGGAAATACATATGTACGCAAATATACATAAACAAAATGGATCTATAGTGACGTATTTTTTAGAAATCCATCATTATATCGTCATTAATAAATATTTAACGATAATATTATTTCTTATGAAATTCTTTTTATACTTGAAAATTGTGATGAATGTCATATCGATTGATATATCATTAGCAACGATACATATAATAATACTTATCCATTGTATTTTTTCAAAATTTTAGGATTTGTGTATGTTCTCAAGGTTTTCCAATGTTTTACCGTAAAATACAAAAAGTTCAACTTATTATAATTATAGGAAATAAATGTAAAGTCCAGAGATTTCATATAGTGGTCCTTAAGCTCTTCATGTAAACTCTCAAGGTTTTTCCTCCCTGTCTAATGATGTGGAGATATGTATGTAAAAAAATGTATCTATGCACATAACAAAAGGAGAACAAGAAGTTGCATCCATTACCAGGGATAATTTTAAGGGTAAATTACAAAAAAGAACTTCAACCATGTGCATCAGTTCTCAACAAAGAGCATAATTTTTTCAAATGTAATATAGATGGCCATGCACTTTCAACTTCAGGGTTTAGTGTGACATATAAGGGCCGCAGAGCTTACAAAGACTTGTATTAGAGACCAAAAAATAAGATACGACCCCTTGCTATATTTGAAAAATGAGACCTTTAATTGAGAATTGATGTATTGCTGAAGTCCTTTTTTGTAACGTACCATAATTTTAAGTCATCAGAATAAACAATATTTATTTGTTGATTAGAAGTCTTAATTGAGTCCTTTCGAATCTAATTGGGTTGAATCTGACTCGATTAGTCTAAATATATCTACATAGATAATGCACCAATCAACCCAGCAAAAAAACATGTATCATCTAGTCGCCATTAGTTCAACAGTCGCTCTCCAACTTACACACCACATGTAAGCGTCCCATTTAGCCAAAAAAACAACCAGAAAGGTCTCATTACAACCACTTTATTATTATTAACAGATTATTATTAACATAGAGCATACAAGCGAAGTGGACTCCAAGCAATAAGGTCCCACCAACGACCAGATCATCCCCTTCTTATGCTTCCCATCATATTAATCCAAATCCACATACCATTTACTCTGGCCTTACGTATAATCGAACGCAGTGCTGTTAGGAATCGTGCCGAAGCAAGGCGAGCATGGAGGCAGAGAAGGGGGAGGCGGCGGCGAAGGCGGAGGTCGATATGCAGGTGCCGTTTCGATCTGTGAAGGATGCTGTCATGGTGTTCGGAGAACGGGTTTTGGCCGGGCAGGTGTTCACAGCTGGGAAGCTCAGCCAGGTATGTACTCCTCTCATATATATATGGTGCCAATGCTTTGTGATTCAAGATGAACAGAAGGAAAGAGAGAAGCTTTACATCACCTGGTCTAAGATTTACAAATTATGAAATTTAAATATTAATCTCAAGTTGTGACGTTAGAAATGTTGCAAATTAAGATTTTAGGCAAAAGTTTCTTTCCCTTCTGGATGGATCGCATGGCTCCAGCTTTTGAAAGGAAATCATTTTCACATCATTTCCAGTGTCTGATATCTGTAACTGTGAATTCAAATATATTAGATGCAGAAATTCCCATTTGTATTTGCGATTTACTTGAATTAGCTTCTACTTTTATAGCAGTCGAATAATTACAATTTAGTTGCAACTAATCTGATCAAGGAATGGAGCTTGATTAATCACTCAGCTTCACTTTGCTCCATGCAGATCCGAGCTGCGGCTATGAAGAACGAGCGCAATCTCTCCCGTATCGTTTCCATCACTGCGGAGCTCGAGCTCGCGAAAAGGAGCCTCGAGAAGGCGCGGGAAGAGGGCTTGGCAATGACCACCTTCCTCTTCTCCCTCAGAGAAGAGCTCGATAGCATCAAGACGGAGATTCAGCAAGTCCGCGAGAAGGAACCCAAGCAGTACATCCTTGACGACATCCAGATCGTGACGGTGCCTGTGAGTGATGAACGAAGATGTCACGAGTTCTCTCAGAGGAGGTGCGTAACGCTCGCGAGCCCTTCATTGCTCGCACGGCTGCTGGATTTGCCGGAGGGGGAGAAGGTGTGTGGGAGAAAGAAGAAGCCATTGATCACTCTAATAGGGTCTTTCTTTGTAAAGAAGAATGCAACTAGTCGATAGGGGCAAAAGGGTGCAATTGTGAAGTTTGATATATTGATTGTTTTGAAAAAAAATGGTGTCAATTATATATTACTGAATTTGAAGAAGTCTCCAATTTAATCGGAGATCAAATCGGATCAAAGGCTGTTAAATTCGATGTTGCAATTTTTACAGGAAGGTGCTTGTGAGATTTAGTACCATATTGGAGAGCTAAGAATATGATGATTTTATATCATGTGGTGTCCTTTGGCTAGTATTGGACAACTGGAGATCGAAGCACACTTGCACGCATGCGCACACGTAGAGCCGAGATCAAGCTCAAGCGCGGGGCACGTGACGCATGACACGAAGATTCATGGATTAGCAGAATCACATATTAGCAGGTTCACAAGCTGCAAGCTATGGTTGTGCTTGCACTGTCGCATGAGGGCGCAAGATATTTTACAGTAGGAATTGAATTCCAGTTATGATTTTATAATTTGGATGTGTAATATGATAAATGAAAATACACTAATTTTTATCTTTTTCATATAAAAAAAGCATAACATGAAAAAGTCTTAATTGACTTGGATCAAATAGTGCTGGAGAATACACATCTAGTGTGTTGATGAACAATAAATGTCATTCGAGATTGTTTATAAGATCACTGCACCTTATTTGCCTCCAACAAAAGGCATTGCTGAGCGAAAAAATGGAAATCTAATGGATGCGATCAACATTCTTCTATGAAGTTTTGAACTAGTGAATATACATTGAGAGAAGCTCTTATTATGCATTACCATATTCTAAATAGGTTTAACATAAAAAAGTATCATTTAGAGTTGTAGAGGAATAGAACAATCAACTCAAAATATCTTAGAGTACGAGGATGCCTTCTTAAGATGTAAATCCACGATTACAAGAGAAAAAATTGTTGATGTAGACTTCTTAAGCTATGTGGAAAAGAACTATGCCTAGATTTATAATAATCATATATAAAGTCTCAGACGTTGATGCCAACACCATTGTTGAGCTTTATGATGGTACTTTCTTTGAGAATGTCTTACCTATGTATAACTCCTCATGTAGGTAACCATATAGGAATACATTCTTCACATCGAGTGGATGCAAAGGCCAATCAAGTTGTGCTACCATTGTCTTAAGAATCTGCAGTGTGGATCGAGGTGAGCGATCGGTGAGAAGATGCCAAAGAAATCTACACCATATCTCTAAGTAAACCCCTTGTAGACTAAGCGGGCCAAGTACAAAGAAGTTGATAAATGATGTTTTTATTTCACTGTAAATGCCCATCTAAATCCAACCATCTTATTGTCATTGAGTGGATCAACAAGGTACCATACGCTGCAAGAAATAAGAGCTATCATTTCTTCTTCCATTAGTAGTTGCCATCTAGAGTCAATAAGTACCTCGTTGTGATTACGAGCGATATATGTGTGATATATGTGGCATACAATACCTCTGCAAATCATCATCTAAAAGATGATCAAAGTCCTAAAAATGACAAAATCACGGAAATATGGTGATTGGTACATTATCTTATCCTTGTCCCCTTTTTGAGATATATGGAGAGATCTGCTATGTTAATTGCTTAGTTTTCTCCTAACCTGATCGATGTACCTATGACAAAAGAAATTCTATCAATATGTAAAGCATTAGTTGAAGGACATGCCTTAGTGAGAGATAACATGGCCATATCATATGGATATGTTATGGCTTGATGGATAATATTTATTTTTTTCGAATTTTGAATTATTAATTTATATTTATATTTTTAATTTTATATTTTTTTATATTTTCAATTTTTATTTTCTATTTTTAAAGATATTTTTTGTGTTTTAGATAATAATAAAAGCACTAATAATAATATAATTAAATATAGCTATATATAGTTGTAAGCTTTTATATTTATAGATATATCTATAAGTACTCAAAAATGATAAAAATAAATATTTTTAATTTCTCTTTCCTTTTTTTGATATTTTGTTCTATTTTTATTAATTTTCTTTTTTTGTGAATTTTATTAATTTTGAAATTATTAAAATTTCAAAACATTGTTTTATATTAATAGGCAGAGTTGTTTTGGAGTTTAAAAATGGATAAAAGATGTAAAAGTTTCCAAAATTATTTTTAATATATGATAGATATAATATAAAATCTGAATAGAAATAAATATTTTAGGATTTTTATAAAATTTTATTGATTTTATTAGTATTTTGGAAAATAACTCGACGAAAGATCTCGATGCCAAAAAATGCACTCTCGAGGCTAAGGGAAACGAAATGCCACTTCCCGGCGATTCGCGACTGATATTATAGAACCGATAGCCCAAGATAGAAAAGAAAGGTTGGACCTGATGATAGAGAGTCCGTGAACCCTTCTTACTAAGAGAGGTGAGTACCCATCGGTCCAATGCACAGGGCTCATCCTCAGGGAGGGAAAAATCGAGACGTGCTCCCCCTCTGTCCCTTCCTGGTCTATAGAGGGGAGTTCTCTTGGAGCTTAGTTGTCAACAAGATATTCTTGATCAAGTCAACCTTCTCTGCATAGGCTTGGACCAGCTTCAGTCCGAGGTCTGAAGCCCGAGAATCAATACAAAGGCCTATGGTTTCGCCTATGAGTAAACAAGACGGGGGGGGGGGGGGGGGAGATAGCCCTTATCTACAAGGCCTATGGCTTTTCTCCTTTCTGGCATGAATGAATATCCATATCCCGGGAAAGCACTGGATCAATCACTGGCCGCCTAGTTTAGGACTTTTTCTACTAGCGGAGCAGATTTTAATTTTTAGCGTTTTTGTTTTGTTATTTTTAGTGATTTTTAGTATGTGCTGATAAATACAATAATAAACACTATCTATTTTTTTAGAAATTTAAAGGCAATTTTACTATTTTTGTAATTTTAAATGCAAACATGAAATACATGCAATGTTTTTGGATTTTTAAAAATCAGAAAATAGTTTTAAATGTCCCAAGAAAAATATATGTGATTTATAACATGTCCAAACATTTAAAATTAATTTCCTAGATTTTTTTCGATGTAAAATAACATTTAATAAAAAAATAACAAAAAGAAAATACAATGTTGGAAGGGACCTATTTGTAATTTTCTAATAGTATTCTTTGGTTTCAGAATCCCTTAAAGAAATTCAAGGCCTAATATGAAAAATGCCTTGAATATTTAATAAACTATACGCTAGTGGAGGTAGTAACATTAGAATTAAAAATTACAGGACTAAAATGGAATATAAAAAGCCCAAGGTTTCTCCTGTAAAATGCCCGCTCTCTCACATGCATGGGTACGTGCGGTGACGTGGCGAGGGATTTATATGTAAATAATAAAAACCTAGTGACCTTAATACAAATTTTACAAAAATTATATAATTGCATATGAAAGTTTCTAAACTAAAATATTACACAAAAGCAGGATTGACAGTGCAAAATACCCCCATGTACGCGGGTGGACGGTGCTGATGACTTCACTAATCCAGGTGTCGCGCCCACATTACGTGATTCCGGTTCGCCGATGTGTGGTAGAGATTAGACCTCGGGTGAGATCTGATAGTGGATTCGAGATGCGAACCAATTGCCCCGATCAAAAATGGGGGGAAGAGACGATCCGATGGCTGATGCTCTTCCTGAAGAATAGGGAAGAACATCTCTAGGTATGAGCTTCAATCAGCATTTCCCCCCTCGACCGAGCATCTCCAGCGTCTCCCAGGTGCTCAAGTCCTGCCTCATACTGGTTCGCATTGGTTGAAGGCTTCAAAAAGCTCCAAGGATCACCGGAGTGGTCCTAGTAAGTCGCAAGAGCTCAGGTAACCTGAGAACCTCCTCAACTTCAAAATCGCCTTCAACTGGGCTTTGAGCTCCAATTACTTCCATAAGAAGAAAGCATGGTTGAGGGCAAACTGTCTTGACTTGTTATGGGACAGAATGGGGGCGGAATGACGAGGGGCGGCGAGGACCAGCATAGGAGGACCTCAAAATCTTGATCGGAATACCAACCAAGAGGAATGGAGTGGATGGGGTGTAGAGAAACTGAAGGGGGACAAAATGGGGGGTGAATAAAGGGGCAGAGCACGACTGCAGGACGATGGAATAATGGCCGGAGCATGAACTCTAGCAAATTTTGAGAATCAAATATACACTATTGCGTGCAATCAAGATTTAAACTAAAGAGTGGAAATCAAAGCTAAAGCTACTGACTACCTAAAACTACCATTAAACTATGGCTCGACCAGTGATTGCAGAAGCCGGGTGGAGCTCAGCTAGGAGGTACTCTGGCAAACTCGAATTGTGTTATTTCTCCTCGTAAGCACACTGCAAATTGCTCAACGAGCTACTTTCACCCTGCTCAACTCAATGGTGGGTTGATATGAGGTGCTCGACGAGAGAAAACATATCAAAAGTTGAAGGAGCTCTAGCGACAGTATATGTACAAGGTCTATTTTGATTGGGAAGAACACTTAATATATAGATCCATCGATCAAAAAATGATGTTGGTAATCGAGGAGAAAAAATGGTGAAGTAATCACTCTAAAAATAAGAAAGAATTGTTGGGGATAAATCGAGGAAAACAGGGGCCTAGCATCTAACACATGCGAACCTAGGGGGGTCAGGGAGTTGATCGAGGTCAACCTCGAATTCAAATCCCTTATTAATTAGAATCAAAATAGTAAATGACTTTATTATTTTTTAGTAAAAAAATGGGAAATATTTATCATTTTATGTAGTATTTTATGATGATTGTTATTAATTTTTACAAGTTACTTTATTGTATGTTACTTTTTACATGTATAAATATAAGTATATTTACCTATATAGTATGTATTTTATTTTTATTTTCTATTTTACGTATTATTATTATATATAAATAATTTATATATTTATAACTTATAGTATTTTTCTGAAGTCATTTGTATACTTAAATAAATATGTATGTATAATGTATAGGTATGTATATGTATAATTCATCTGTATATGATTAAACCATATTTATTTATTGTATTTTTAATGGATTTGTTTTATTTTAATTATGTACATGTATTATAAATAATATTTACAAATATATAAAAATATAAAAAATGGAAAATTTAAAGAATAAATTGATTATTTTAGACATGTATATTGCACAATGAGGACCAAAAACCTAACTTTTGCATCTTGAATTTAAATTAAGTGAAACTACCTTTATTAAATAGATATTTTAATTTTAGGAACAATAAAGGTGATTTTTGTGAACTTTAAGTTCATATGGAGAAGATGCAAGTCTGTGAATTTTTCTTTGCAGTTTTTTATTTTGAGTGTCTAGGGCATACTGTGCATTATTTTTGAGTGAAGTGAATTTTGTATTTCTTTGTATTTTTATCTACTATTTTCATTTTAAAAGTTTATTTATTTGATGTATAAATAATAAATAATAAAATAGGTCCCAAAATAAACTTATTGATGAATTGAAAATTAGGGGTTTATGTTATTTTTGGCCCTTATCTCCCCCTACTTTATTTCTTGTCAACCCAATCATCATGATGCCTAGGTATTGGGGTTTAGAGTCATTCAATACCTATGGTATTTCATTTATTTTTCTTTTTTTCTTTATTCTTTAATTTTGGCATTAAATACATTGTCTTATATGATATTTATAGAATAAATAATGAGTGTTATTTTGTACAAATTAATGCTATTTACATGCATTTATATAGAGATTAAATGAAAAAAAATGAAAGAATAAAGGTGATGAACGGAGATTCATCTGTGAGGTGGATCTTGTGAAGGATTGAGGATGGGGACTCGCGAGATGTTGTTGACTTGAAGGCTCCCTAGAGATGGCCATGGTAACTTGAGTTGGTTTTCCAATCGATGATGGTTGTGTTGCAGTTGATCTTAGAGGTCTGTAGGCCTTCATTGAGTCACTAAGAACAGATGAGGATAAGTAATAGACGACTATTATAGTATCCTCCTTCTTGTCATCTTATCATATGTTCGACACATAGGTGAGGCTAACCTTCTAGGGTTGTGTCTTTGATAAAGATAGAATGAAGTTTCTATCATTGAGTTTCTGCTAGAGGTTAGTTTACAAACTAAATAAAATTAGAAGCGATGAGGATGGAGATCCTTCTGGATGTAAAGGATCTAGATCCAATCAGTGATAAAGCTTATAGAGATAAAGGATAAATGGAGAGACAACCGAGGCAATACAATTCTCAGAGTTTGGATTATGTTTTAGATTAATTCAAAAGAGAGAAGTTGAGAAGAACAGAGGTAGTAGATTAAGAAAGTAAAAAGAAAAAGAAAAAGAAACAATAGAAGAAGTGCATGAGGAGCAAGAGGGTACTTTACCTGGAAATGGTATACGCCAAAGGTTTGAGCTGCTATAGGCGTAGCTCCGATCCGCGCCTCTAATGGCCAACGTCAACCACGGAGCTTAAGCAAAAGATGGGCTTCTACATCACAAAGATGAGGGCCTTCATGGATCTATCCTAGATGAAGTTTCGGCTCTTCGTCACCATCGACAATCAATCCCTCGCTATCACCGAAGGGGAATAGCTGGAAGTCGTGGCTCAATTCCTCTTAAAAAATGGCAGATAACCTAGTCGGGGGTGCGCAAATGGGCTTTTGATGGCCTAAGTTTAGGGTAGTTCAAGGAAGACGAAGGTGTAGAGACGTAGAGCAAGTAGGGGAGCTGGGGAAGGTCGTGACATGTATAGGGAGGCGGCAACTCGGTCAATGGAGGTGTGGAATCCTTGGGATCTGGTGAGGAAGCTGAGGCATTAGGAGGAAGGGGGTGAAGTCTCTGGTCGTTCGATCGGTCAAAATCGAATGTCAACAGACGAGACACATGGCGAGAAATACTAAAAGAAATTAAAATAAAAGAATAAAAAGAAAAGAGAAATAAATGAGTACCATTATATGAAGAGCTCTTCATCCAACGACCAACAGTGAGTGGTGTTGGAAGAGTAAATTCAGGGGATCATGGAGGCTCCGGGAGCTACTACGTGTCACCTCCACAAAATTCAGAGAATAAATCAAATAAAAATAAAATAGAATAAAAGAATATACCTATCAAAAGGTTTTCTTCCTGAATGATGTTCATCTCGATGAGATCTAAAACTTTCGTGAAGGGACCAAAATCAAATAAAGTCATATGTTAAAAGTGTAGTTTTAGGGGTATTCTATGTATATAGAATACCTATTTTTTATATTTGGCAATTTTCTTTTGTGGTTTTTAAATAAGTAAACTTCAAAATAAAATCAAATAAATTGTAGAAGAAATATTTACATATTACTCTATTTTTGTTTTTTTAATGATTAAAAATAAAGAAATAAAATAGGAGAGACTCATTTACATACTCTATATACTGACTCAAAATGATTTTTTTCTTTAATATTTCATTCCTTTTAAATTTTGATTTTTACATACTTTATTAGAACACAAATCAGTGAAAATAAATGAAAAAGAAACAAATAAAAAAGAGTTAATTATGTACATAAAATAATGACTCAAATTTAGTAAATATATACGGCATACACTATGGACCCAAAACCCAAGTTTCACATATGAATTTTGATTCTTTTAAATTTGGTCATGTTTTGTAGATAATTGAATGTACATTAATTCGAAAGTGATTAGAGGTTCATAAGAGACAGTATGTGGATACATTTAACTTTGTGGCTTTTTGTCTCAAAACAAGGACGGTTTTATTTGATAAATAAACAAGTTATTATTTTCTAGTATTTTTTATTTTCTAATGTCATAATTTATGTACACACTAGACTTGATTTTTGTAATGCTCGAGTTCGAATCACTAGAATCCAAAATCGAATCTGACCCCACTTGAACCCGTGTGACCTGATAGAAATCCAATTAATATTGAGCGCGGATGGGCAGATCACGGATCGAAACCCATTCAGATGCAATTGACAAAAAAATCGATGGCATCCTACTTCATGCCGCAGAAAAGGTCTCTGACACGATTCGAATGGCAAAATGAATGAAGACTGTCATTAATTTTGTTTCGATGCACCGAACCAACGGAATCAACCATTTGTCGAACGGAGGTCGTTTGATCGATTTTAATGGCAAAATTTAATGGTGACTCAGTAAAAATATTATCAGATTTCTAAATTTATCTTATGTCAGATAATCATGAACATCGGACTCATTTTGATCGTCATTCTGAGATGGGCGAAACAAGCCATTTCACACATGAATAAGAGATTAAAGGTAATAATTACGATGGCTTGAGTGTTTTATTAGAAATAAAAATAAAAGTAAAAAATAATGAATAAAATAAAAATCTCATCATATACGCTCTCCCCATGTGTTTCCCAAGGTTGACATATAGCTTCTACTCTCTTATTTATATCCCCTAATACCATTCTTCTTCCCCATCTTCTTCTCCTTCTTTTCTCCTCTCTTCTTCCCTAAAAATCCATCTTCTCCTCCCTGATTTCTGCAACTACTGCTATCGTGATTGACCAAATAATTTCATTGCAAAAATCCAAGGTACAAGCTAAACCATTCCTCTTGATGCCATACTTGTATATTCCACACATTTCACGCTTTAGATGTTGGAGTTCATCGGTAGACATATGATGTAGATAGAAAAATAATGTAGGAAAATAAGATGTCAACCTCATAAACCAATTAGTATATGTTATTACCTCCAGCACTATTTGCGAATTTATATCTAATTATGTAATATCAGGTCATTAGAAACCTATTTCCACAAGGTCATGCTTTTGAAGAGCTTACATAAAAGAGTATCTCAACCCAAATAAAAATTTGACCTCATCTTTGTTGTCAGTAGAAGATTTTGGGCGTGCACCCTAGCGGTGTTTTGTTTTTTTTATTTCCAAAAGTAAAGAAAAGAAAAACTCAAGCAGATCGAATGTGTTACTTCCCTCAGATTATTGATTTGATGAGAATAAGTGATGGCCGATATTTAACCCGTCGAGGTGTCTCTTACATCTCGTCGTGCAAGGGTGTGGTAACCCTCAACTAGGCTGGAGTTAGGATGCTCAGTTTGGGCAGGGATCGCATAGTGCACGAGTCTAGGATTCCAGTCTCTTCCCCAGTTTTATCGTGAGCTCGCAGTTTTTACACTTCCATGAGATCCATGTGTTTTCGCTTGACCAGTTCCGCTGACCTTGAGTTCTGTTGGAGTTTCTAGGCTGGAGGATCCTTGGTTTTTTTTCGAGCTTCTTTATCTCGTTCCTACATCGATTTTTGTAGGATTGGAGTGACTCGGATTGGAGAGTCTCTCCCACTCATCTCAGGGATGTAGTTGGAGTTTCCTAGCTTCCCCTTGGACCGTTCTTCCACTGGGGAAGTGAGACAGATAAGTCCCTTAGGGGGCTTCTTCATTTCTTGAGTTTGGTAACTATTCCGCTAGTAGGTTTTGTCAAGGAAAAGATCGTGACATGTAAATTATCATCAATCATCTATATCTGAATGGGATCTAACACTACATCCTACAAATGACATCAATGAAAATACGTGACATAAATCCGGAATTCTTACTATAATATTATATCATAATAAGTAAATGAATTACAAAGTATTGATATTTGGGGATTGATGAGTGAGAAAGTGGTTAGTATATTGAGTTGTTGATAACCTGCTTCCATGCAAGTAGTTAAATTACTGTATGAGATCATTACGTGTCTACTTGATTTCTTTTGTAACCACCTAAATTCTTGTTTAAATCTAATACTTAATGTTTGTACTCAACATTTGTTGGTGTCTCCTTGTCCCTAACATGGATGGCAAGGAAGGCTCCTGAGGCACGGTAGCTTGGTTAGCATGTCTCTTAACCGCTGGTGTTCAGACAACGATTGTCTTTTGACAGTACACATGATAGTCTCGTATAGATGTTTGTATTTAAATTGTGATTACTTTCTCTTCTACTATACTTTTAGGATACATGTATAAAGCAATAAATGTCTTTTGATATATATTATAATATATGTGAATGAAGGAAATGTTTTTCGGCGACACATGTCTTGATGAGGCTTGTGATATTATTGTGAATATATCATGAAATTGTTTTCTTGCTTTTTAGTAACTTCATGTAAATAATAATGAATAAAATAATGTGAATATCATGTAAATGGGTGATCCGAATACTAGCGCCCCACAATTTATTTTATTTGGAGTTAGTATAAAAAATGGGAAGTTTGTTAATATATAAGTTATTATTTATACAGAATTTCTTAATTTTTATTAATGCAATTATGGATTTAAAATATGGATATTTACACATGCATGAATGTTATTAATGCAATATAAATGTCTAAATGTAATTAATCACTTGGGAACAGAGCTTTATTTTCTACTCTTAGTGATCAATCAGAGATTCATCATTGCAACATTGTGCACCTCCAGTCATCCGATCCGCCCGCATGCACAAGTCTAGAGCCACATGGGGTATATTTCAATTTAGCACTGTAAATTAAATATAATGTGTAATATAATTAGGATTATTTGCAGTAGGACCCTAAATTCTTGTATAATTACATTTAGGTCCTTCCACCTCACATGTAGTCCCATGTGTTGGTATTTTTGCGTGAATGCCCCTAAACTTTTTGGATCTGTTATTAAATGCACTCATAGTTTATTCTAATTGCATTTGAGTCTATTATCTGATATATATATATATATATTATTTCTATGTATTTCATTTTTATTAAATGTATTTTATTGCTATTAAATCTTAGGAAATAAATTATAACAACTTGAAACTATCTTGTATCTCATTTATTTTTGTTTTGGTATTTTAGTTAAGTTTCCTATTTATTAAAAATCAAAAACTTGTTATTTTCTCCTATTTGTGACTTAAAATCTATAAAAAATCGAAAATACTTTAAAATTTTTAAAAATGTATTACTTATATTACATGATATTCTTCCATATACACTAAAATCTCTAAAAAATACAAAATATAAAACATAAAAATAGAAAAACCTAAAATCTCTTTAAAATTGATAAAAAAATATACAAATGTCATAAAATATTTCTTTTTATTATGATTTTTCTTTATTATATATATAGTATATATTAAAAATACTTTTGGGTTAATTTTAAACTTTTAAATATTTATTCAACCTAAACAATTTCAGATACTAAATGTACATTTAATCATTTTAAAAATCCATGAAAATTAGAAAAATTATATAAAATTACCAAAATATAGAAAAATATAAAAACAAAAAACATGTTATTTTCTTTATTTTGAGTTTAGTTTGACTTAAATAAAATGTAAAATCTATATTATATATACTATATATTACGTATACAAGTTATATTATCTATATTATTATATATAATTAATTATATTATTTTAAAAATTAAAAATTAAATAAAAATACATATAACAATTGAAAATCCTTAAAATTGGATGTAATTTTAAATTCACAAAGAAGAAGAAGAAGAAAATTGTAAAAAATATTTTTTTAATTAGAAATAATTAGTGATAATTACGACCCTCAATTTTACATTCTGATGTTCAACACTCTGACTACATACGCCTATACATTTTTAGTAGAGTTATAATAAATTTTAACTCACATTATCGCTTCATCTAATTGTGTGTTGATTGTTATTTGAAGTGTGGTTGGTCACTTAATGATTCCTCGTCTACCTTATTATACAGGAAACCAACTCTTTCGCTTCAATAAGGAGGAGTGTTGTGATGGTTTCCCGTATATGGAGAAAAGCAGAAGTAGTCACGGATGTTTTTCGACTATTTAAAATAAGGTATAGATCTGATCTATTGCTTCTCATCTCATTCCTTGACACATGCCCTACACCATCATAGACCCTAACCAATATGTAGTGGATTTGGGCATTTTCCACGATAGTTTCATGAGGGTTTTTCTTTGGCTTCACCTTTTGGAGTCAATCTTGGTGAGATAAAACATATGCTTAAATGTAAAATTGAATAATAATGTCTTGTCATAGAAGTGTTCCGATGAGAAGAGTTGCATAGTAAAAATTATAACTAAAAAGCATAACAAAATAATAAATAATGCTTGTGTCATGAGAAATTGTTAGTGGTTGTTTCTTGAGCTTAAACATGTGAGAGTGTGTACATACCCTATTGATTGCTTACCTGGTTACTTTTCTTGCACACTAGTGGTTAGTATACTGCACGTACTAAGAAATTTCTCATAATGTACTCCTTTTTTGTGTGGTTGAACATGTGTTTAGGATCGGCCACCACACGCCCACAATAGTAGCGGCTTAGACCTTGGGAGATTTAGGACTGTTCTGCACCATATAAGGTGTGGATTACAATTCGTTAGCTATACTTGTATAGTTTTTATGTCCTTCATACTTTTAGTTTAATTTTGGAGATATTTTGTGATACCATGTATTCATTGTACTCTTATGGCACATGCATATCCATGGACATGATGATATATATGTTATATCTTGTAAATGAATGGATAAAGTGAATGCATCAATTACTTTTATTTTTCTCCAACATGTTTATTTGCATATCGTATTTTGAATGTGAATCTGATGCTTGTGAGTTGTGTTGTTGAGTATCATAGTCCTAAGGGATAAGGTGTAACATAAAAGGTCTACATATCATGTGAAGGTAATTTTCTAGCATTATCAGATTGAATACTCTTAATGTATGCTTCAAATTAAATCTTTCTTTCATGAATAAGTTTTATATTAATGTGTTAGACATCAAATATATTTTTTAGGACAAAAAGTCCATGAAACACGAAAGAAGTCATCCACAAGAATGAGATAGTGCATATTTCCAAACAATTGGGATATTGATCAAATCCTTGTACATTGAAAGCTCACCTTTTTCTCTCTTAATTTATGTTGTTGTATGGTATAGTTGAGGATTAAGCGATTGTGAGAAAACTACAAATATATGAATGTAAGTGTGCTTAATTTTATTTTACTTGGTAAGTTTACCAAGGTTGAACTACCATTAGTTGTGTGATTTAATTTAGTGAAATGGTTATTATAATTTTAAAATACGATAAATATACAATAAAAAATCAAAATAAGTTTTTTGTATTTTTACAATGTTTTGAAATGTTTTTATGTGTTTTCCATTTCAAACAAAAATAAAATAAACAAACGAGGATAAATGCAATAAAAATAAGTTTTAGGGCAACAAAACTACTTTTGTAAACTTAATTTCGAAACGAATTTATCTCTAAATATCCTAATATATCTTTTCCCTAAAACTTTATTTTACAAGGAATCTAGAAATATTTTTTGGTATTTTTAAATGCACAATGCAAGATTTTTTATCTTTTTCAATTTTGATGATGAAAATGCAATATTTTGCAGAATTAGAAATAATCTATGCAATTTATGATGAGATCAATATATTGAGTTTTTTTTTTTAAATTGTAGACTAAATATGAATAAAATAGAAATGAACGAAGAAGCATTTATGTTTTAAAGTTTTTAAATTTTAAATTGTGCAAACTATGAATTAAATTCCACAAAATTGCACAATATAGAGTATTCAAAGAGACCTCTAAGGATATTTTTAATTTTTAAAAATATTATAGAAAAAACCTAGAAAAAAACAAATAAGGAATATACAAAATATTTTTTATCGACCATAAATTATAACTATATTCAATAAAATCGATGCTAAATGTTTTCTTGATGAATTATTTTCAAAATGAGCTTTTTCTAATTTTTTTAATGAGTTCTTAAATTGGCATTGAATTAATAAGTTCAAAATGTTCTTTACATTCAAAAAATCGTATAATATTTAAATCAACTCAGATCAAGGTCTTTGATAGCTTAAATTGTAGACGATGGTATACTCTTTAAAAATTCACAATGTTCATAAAACTCAAAGAACTAATTTGCAGTCTAAAAAGCAAAAACCATAGTGGTATAATGTAAGGTTCTGGAAGCCAAAAAGAATTGAGTCATATGATGGGACTCATATGTTGATTAAAAAATATATGTATTCATTTGTAAATAACCTCAAGTGGGAGTATATATATGCTATTATCTAAAATTCGAAGGATATCTTTGCAAAAAATACATTGTACCAAAAAGACATCAAACCCTAATTTGTAATTAATCTATAATTACTTTTTACACCTATTTTATTTTATTATTTTTGCACAAAAAATAACAAAACCCTTTGTTATTTTTGTACAAAAAATAAAAAAATAATAAAAATACAAAGAAAAATACAAAATCGATATCACAAAAAAAATAATGCACAGTATGCCCGGGACACAAATTTCAAATCCAAAATAAAAAATCCACAGACCTGTATCTTATCCATATTTTTGTCAAAATGGACGAAAATCACCCTTAATATAATATAACTGTTAGTAAGCTATTTAATAAAGGTGATTTATTAAATTTGGAGTTAAGATGCCAACATTATGTTTTGGTCCCCTATTTTGCAATATACATGTATATTTTATTCAATATATTTATTCTTCGTATTCTTCAAAATCTTGTATTTTTATAAAATTGTAAATATCATTTGAAACAAATGTACATAATTAAAATAAAATAAAACCATCAAAATAAATAATATACTGAAATACATAAGCAAAATATAACTATCTACACCTATAATATATATATATATATTTAAGTGTACATACAATACTCATAAAAACACAATAAAAATACTTAAATGTGTATTTAAATAAACTAAAAATATATAAAATATATGTATGAAGTAATAAAATATATAATACAAAATAAAAATAAAAATAAAAATGTCAAAAATGCATGTTATATACCTATATCTTACATGTAAATATTAACTTATAATAAAAAGCTTGAACAATAAATAAATATATATATAAAATACTACATTAAATTACAAACATCTTTCATTTTTTTAATAAAAAATTAATTAATTTATTTATTATTTATTTTTGAATTTACAAGGGTTTTGGTAATGGATTTTTCTGGTTGGTCCATGTGGACCAACCAGAAGGCTCCTTTGGTTGACCCCCCATCAACTACCCCTCTCTCTCTCTCTCTCTTCCAGGCATGTCAGACGGCAGAACCCCCATCTTCTCCCCTTTTTCCCAAGTGTTTAACCAGTCTAGTCGACCCAATCTTCCACATAAACCCACCATCGATCACTGCTAATACATGCCCATTCGTTTGATCCCTTGTACATACCCTCGATTATCCAATAATTGCTAGTCAATCCACCTCCTTACTCTGTCTATAGGAAGAAATCCACACCATCGACAGAGAAGCACCGTCGACTGGTTTTTCCTTCTCGACTCCGATCAACTCGAGGCCCCATTATTTGTTTCTTGGTGTATCTTTAGTTCTAGGTTTATTTCCATCCTTTAATTTCTAGTTTAATCGAGTCTTTAATCACAATTTTAGAAATGCCCAAATTGCATGGAGATTGAGCTCCAGGCTAATTCGTCTCTCGACTGTTAGATCACCTCGATCTACACCCCATTCTACTCCCCTTCATCTACTCCACCTATCACTCAATTTGTCCCCTCCAGATCCGTTATGGATCTGGGAGTCAAGGCTCCCACTGTCGCCCTTTACTGGAGCCCCATCTTCATTCCACCCCATGTCATCTTTTGCTTAACCCTTCGATCGAGGACATAGCCCTCAAACCGGGGATCGCTTTTGTGTAGGATTAGGCATGTGAAGACTATCCGGAAGCTCAATAAAGACTTGGAGCAGCTCCAGGTCACTTGGATCTATCAGAGCTCCCCGACCATCCTTGTCCTCATCGGAGACCACTGTTTCACGCAGACGAGTCCCAACTAGCTGTCAGGACTGTTAGAGGGAAGATCCATCACTGAAGAAAGGATGAATAACAATTGAAAACTTGGCGTTTAGTAGTTCATCAGTTGTTCTTACTAACCCCTTCCGAGTCGTCCGATCAAAAACATGGCCCGGATCTAATCTAGACCGTTCATCTTATTCGAAGGGGTATGTAAGGTCAACCGTTTGATCAGCCATGTCGAGCGTCTACAATGGATGGATGAAAGGATGTTAAGTGGTAAAATTTGCAACAACCCCTTCCGCATTTTCGTTATTTGTAAAAGGTCATGTAATAATTTAATTAAATACAAAATTTTCAGGACGTTGTCCATGTATGCCCTTGGTACTTGTTGATATTGCATAAGTCCAATGTCAGGTCACCTTACGTGACCCCCACATGAGGGGACATTTTGCATGCATACCCTTACAGGATATGTATTTACTATTTAGTCTAAAAAACTCAAGTTGCAGCTCAAAAGTTAGGGTTATTTTGCATGTGAGCACCTATACTATATTTATTTGCAAGTATTCCCCTGCCAGCTTGATTAATTTTTATTTATGCATTTATTTTTATTAAAAATAGATTATATACACTAAAAAATAAAAAATAAGTGGAAGTGCATGATTGGCTTCTTATTCATGCTATAAATTTTGTTTACCGTTTCGCATGCACTATAATTTATTAAAATTAATTAGAGTTTTTTATTCTGTGTTCTACTTAGAAAAATATAAAAAATATAAAAACTTTTTCTAAAAATTCAAAAAATAATTCCATATTGTTTATGAGCCTATTTCATAACCTTAGACCAACAATCACAAAAAATCTCAAAAGGAACTCTAAAAATTAACATACCCTTATGAATTCTAAGAAATACAAAATAATTTCAAAAACTCCCAAAATAATAGTTTCTATCATGTATTTTTATGTATACAGATTAGAATATAATAAAATTAGTTTTGAGAAATTTTGAACCCTTTTGACTAGTGGAGTAGCTTGTTGCCCGCTTGCCTTTTGTTTCGACGTAAACTTTTCCTTTGTGATTTATTTAGATGATCTTGAGAATGAATTTGGATTATTTAAAAAGTCCATGTTTTGGTTCTTTTCTAACTTTTAAAATACCAAAAAATTACAAAAATTCTCAAAAAAATATTTGAAAATTAGAAAAAGATTTTATTTTGAACTTTTTGACAATTTCTACTTCTATTTATAGTTGTATTATCCGATATAACTTATATATACTTATATAGTATTATATATAGCTTATATTATTATTAATTATTATAAGTGACCTACTTATATTTTAAAACCTTAAAATATATAAAGGACTATTCTTTAGGATATTTTCTTATTTTTCATATTTATTATATATATATTCTACTCTATATTATTTATATTATATATATTACTTTATATAACTTTATATATACTCTTATATACATATTTATGTACTATTATACATTATTAAATTAATATATAAATTAAAAATTTAAAATATTATTAATTAAAAAAGAATTAAATTAAAAACCTGTAAAAGTTGATTTGCATACTTATACACCCTGGCACATAGGTCAATATCAAATGACAGCATGAGAACTTTTTCTCATAGTGGTTTGGGTTTTGCTAACACTCATATTTCATGAAGCCTTCATAGACTTTATCCCATCCTCGAGCATCATTAGATTGTGTCTAGACTCAAATCTCCAGTCCCAGTCCCTCAAGTGATATCTCAACTCATCTCACCATTCTTGTAGTGGTGAAAGCAATGTGTTGATCATATTTTTTAGAAGGTAGAGATTAAGAGTGCAATATTGCATGCATATCTTTCAAAACTAGGGAGGTGTGGATTACTTGGTCTCAAACCCCAATTACTACGGCTGGTTAACTCAGATTCTCAAGAACCCAAAACTAAGTGTCCTTAAATCCTTATGCCTTGAATCTGAGCGGAGCACGAGATCCTCAAACAACCTTCAGGCATCGTGGAGAAGCACGGAGTAGGAAACCTTGTAGACAAGGTGGCGGGCTGGTGGGGCGAAGCACGTGAAGCCCGAAGTGGGTTCTCCTCCTCCTCTGATGGAGGAGAAAGCTTGGAGGTGCTGGGTGATATGGTGAATGGGTCGTTAGACGAAGGTGATTGAAGTGTGGCGAAGGTGGGGGAACAGTCAATGGATCAGGCGGAGATATGAGTAGAGATATAAAAATGGGAGAAAATGAAAGAAAATGCAGGAGAAGGTCTGACCTTGTTAGAGAAGCATACCAGTAAAGGAAGTGGTCTGGGCAGATATCCGGAGGAGCTCGAGGTCTTCACTTAACTTGTTCGGCCAAAGTAAGGAGCTCAAAGGCCATGGAGGGGACGTGACTTGGCCGACGGGTCCAAGGGTTGACACCTGGTCTCGGGTCATCATCCCGAAGCTACATCTGACATCCCCCTGTCATGGGGAGGTGGTGGTCGATGTGCCTCGGTTCGTGGAATGGTAGACGATGATGGATAAGGGCAGAGGAGACCTATTTAAGGGTGGAGCTCCAGCCATTATAGGAGGTGGAGGGTGTGAATGTAACAGTCGATTTGAGGGTTCTAGGGCGAGGTTTGTGACCATTGATAGTTCCACGAGGAAGATGGTTGATCGAGCAACGTGGAGGTGGTGGTAGATGATAACACAGATTTTGTGAGGGTCAAATGGGGTTGGAATTCGAATAGAAAAGTCGGGGCGTATTTGAGGGAGTTGACAAAATGGCGAGAAGAACGAGGCATAGCAGATGGATCGATGATCCATAGCCCAAGGAGGACCCCTGGTGTGAATCACCAAGAAATGAGGTCGAAAAGTCGTGAAGAATGTTTCATAATATGGTGCAAGGAAATCCCTCGAAAAAAATCAAGAAATCGGGTCAAAACTGAGGTTCTGACACCCACCAGGAGGCGGGTCAGAGAGTTAACCCGCGATCAACTCTCCGGCCCTCCTGGTTGGCCTACGTGGACCAACCAGGATAAATCCTGGAAAAATTCATTTTTAATTCATTTAAAAATAATAAATGATTTAATTATTTTTAGGTTATTAAATAAAAATATTTATTATCTTATAAATTATTTTATAATGTTTTTTATTTATTTTTTGAGGTATAAAAATACAAGTTACCTTTCATGGCCTATATAGGTATACATATCTATATATTTTAATATTTTTTCATATATTTAATTTGTTTATTTTGGTTTATCATTTTATAAATTTATAACTTATTTTTAAAGACTTATATATATTTTTAATTTTTTTTCAGATGTGTTTTTTACACTTAAATAAATAGGTATATTACTTATATAGGTATGGTTATAGGTATTTCATCTAGGTATTGTATACAAGTATTTTATTTTTGTGTTTTCTTTGCATTTTTGGTCCTGTTTTCATATATACATATATTATAAATAATATTTATAAAATTATAAAAATATAAAATTACCAAAATAAAGAATAATAAATAAAATGAATGTTTTAATCTGTACAAGTATACAAAAGGGTTCCAAAACTCAACTTTCAAACCGTAACTCTGAAAAATATGAAGCCACCTTCATTAAATAGCTATTGAAAGTTATATACAATTAAAGGTAATTTTGATACATTTTGAGTTTTTATTTGAGAGACACATGTCTGGGAAGTTGGGATTTTGGAAATTTATTCAGATCATAACTTTTTATCTATACATTATTTTTGTATGAAATCAATTTTGTATTTTTCTTTATTTAATTATCTACGACTTTCATGTACAAAGTTTCTTTATTTGAGGTATAAAACGTTAAGGAACCAAAAATAGGTCCAAATATGAATAAAGAATGAATTAAATAAAGGGTATTTTATTGTATTTTGTCCATTATCTCCTCCTACTTTATTCCTTGTCGACCAAGACATCTAGATGCCTAGGTCTCAGGGTTTCGGATCATAAAATATTTATAATAATTTATTCTTTGTCTTTTCTTTATTCTATAATTTTGGCTTTAAAAACCGTACTTTGTACAATATTTACATAATAATGCATGGATGCTAAAATGCCCAAATTAACGCTATGTACACGCATTTACTAGGGGTTTAAGGCCAAAATGATAGAATAAAGATGATGAAACGTAGATTCATCATCCCCCTATACTTGCCTTTGCTTGTCCCTAGCAAACACTTACGTAGTAAGTGCAAAAGAGAAAAACAAAGAAAAGAAAATGAAGAAAATTGGATTCAGTTTAATTATTCAAACTTGTCTTCACAAAATCAAAGTTTGGAGCTCAAGTCGGACCTTTGGAATTTTAGTGCGGGCGGAACCTTACTGAGAACTGGATTTAAAATCCAACAGCTCTTGAGAATCCCAAAACTCTGCTCAAGTCTCCTTAATAGTCAGGTCAGAATACTTCAACTCATACGCAAACCCTTACGACTATGAATCTGACTCGTACAATATAAGTGATGGTGTCTCTCCCCAACTAGAATGACAAAGAGACTGACTTCTCCAATATGACAACCCAATGATTCCCCAATCCAACAACTCATTCCTCGAGGAGCAGGGTATTCCCTTCTAAGTTCAAGTGACAACCAGCTCAAGAGGAGGGGGTGAAGAGAAGAATGGACGGTAACCAATATAGCTACCTATCCTAGGATGCAAGACCAGTGTAGTAAAGTCATCCAGCTGCAGGCTCACATGATTTGACTTTGAAGCTCAAGCTTACTTATTGACGATACAAATATGTACACTCTGGCATGCATTTCTATTTTTGTACAAGCTTGTCCACTTTTTTGGAGTTTTTGCTTTTTTCTTCTTTTTGTTTGAAATACTATTTACAGTAGTATTTACATAAGGAGTTTTTCCTCTTGAGCCGGTAGACTATCCCTCTTTTGAAGCTTTATTGCAACCCACACTCTCCTGTCCTCAAAACTCATCATCACTAGATGGGTTGGGGTGCACCTCCTTCCCTAGAGGAGGACAAGTATTTCCACCCGTGTGCATCTCATACTGGCAAATCCAACCCCCTCACCACTCCAACTGAGTTGAGCCAAGTGAAAGGTGGATGTGACCAAGTTAGGTCATTATCAACAAGAGTCATGCGTGTGCTCCGAAATAGTCTACTTAGGCAGTCAATAATCCATTGAACTAAGTCTCGCGATCCTCAAAGAATTAAGTCAACTAGACCTGAAGTACCTCAATTCCATCTCCTATAAGGTTCCTGTTATTAGGTAGATTTAAGGTACAACCAAGCTCTAATCTTCGGATTTTACTTAGACTTGTTCAACCATTAAACTTTATCCGAAAAATTCTCATGATATGCAAATGCTATGTAGAATGTAGAAAATATTTTTGCGATGCAATTTTTAAAGATTTTGAATATGGATTTTTGAAAAGATGATGCATATGCATTTTTTCAAAAAGATTTTTCAGATGTTTTTTGATATTTTAATTTTGCAAATGTTTTTGGGTATTTTTGAAAATAAAAGTTTTTGACAAAAAAGTAGGTACAAATATTTACACAGGGATGCATCTTATATTTACAAGAAGTAGATTTTAAGAATTGCAAGGGTAAGTGATCAATTTTATACATGCATATCTATAGAATTTTAGGTGAGATGTATATATTCCTTAAACTTATTTGAAAATATTTTTCAAACAAACTTTGAAAACTATATTCCAAAATAATTTTTACAAAGAATTTTACAAACATGTACACACATTTGAAAATCATTTTCCAAAGGTTTTCCAAACACTATATATAGATTTTTCAAATATTTTTGCAACCATTTTTCAAACCATTTGCAAATCATTTTTCAAAAATTTTATTTCACACAGAGAAAATAAATTTTTCAAATAAAATAATTTACAAATGTTGAAAACATGTAACAAAACGTTTTCCAAATAGTTCTCAAAAGATTTTCAAAAGGATTTTCAAACTATTTTTCAAACATTTTACAAAAAATATTTTCACTTGATTTATTAATCAATAAATACAAAAAGAATTTGAGGAATAATCACATCTTTTTATTAAGGTTTTTAATGAATTTTATCAGTGTAATAGCTATAATTATTAGTAAAAATACAAAAGTACGAGTTATGGCTAAAGTATATACGTAGTGTATACGATCCCCGTATACTTAGCTTAAGCTATGTCCTCATAGATCAGAGAAAAAAAAGAGAAGACATAACTTGTACTGAGTATAGGAAAAGTCTAAAGAATAAATGAATAAGAGATGAGTGAGTAATCTAATGAGAAGTCGACCGTCTCCCCTATACTTAGGATCAAATAATCCTAAGTATAGCAGATTATACACAAAACAAGGAGGGTCAAGGGTAGGAATGAACAGATCGTACTCAGACTGTCTCCCCCTATACTTAGGGTGAGACATCCCTAAGTATAGACAAGAAGAGGAGACAATGGAGAGGATCAAAGAATTGAATCAACTCGGGGTGCACACCCCCTATACTTAGGACAAAGTACGCCCGAAGTATAGAAGACTGACAAAAAGGGACGACACCTTTTTGATAGAAAAAGAATATAGAAGAGGAAAAGAAGAAAATAAGAAAAAGAATTAACATATCATAGCTCAGTGTGCGCACCCCCTATACTTAGGACAAGGTGTATCCTAAGTAAAGAAAAATCATAAGATGACGACGGGGTGGCAGATATAACGAATGAAAGAATAAATGATATGGACATATGGATCTATACAATGGAAGATGGAAGTGATAACCATGTATGAGATGCAAGTGATGTGAGTGAAAGAGCACATCTCATACCAGATGAATAGGGGCAACGTCAACGGTCGACGGATCCTGATCTAGATATAGTTTCAGACATTGACCATTGACTCGAAAGGTAGAGGAAGATGACAACTCGGATATATCAATATTGCCATTGTCATGTACCTTTCTAACCACATATGGTCCTTTCCATTTACTATGTAATTTCCCTAGAAATAATTTTAGCCTAGAATCAAATAACCATACACGCTGATCTGGCTCAAACTGTTTATGGCTGATATGAGAATCGTGCCATATCTTCACTTTTTCCTTGTATTGTAGGCTACTCAAAAAGGTTGTATCTCTCAATTCCTCCAGGGTTGCCAACTTTGCTTTCCTATGTTCTCCTATACTCTAGGGATCCAATAATAACTCAGTAACTGCTCATAGTGACTTATGCTTGATTTCAGCTGGCAAATGGCATGGCTTGCCATAGACGAGATGAAAGGGAGATGTCCCTAATGGTGTCTTGAAGAACGTCCTATAGGCCCACAAGACCGAATCCAAAAGCTGTGACCAATCCTTTCGGTCTGGGCGAACTACCTTCTGTAAAATAGTCTTGATCTCCCTGTTCGATACTTCAGCAAGACCATTAGTCTGAGGGTGATATGGAGTGGCAACACGATGGTCAATACTGAACTCATCCGCAAGGGCCCTTACCTTGTCGTTGATAAAGTGATTCCCCCCATCTGAAATCAGAACTCTAGGTACCCCAAACTGTGAAATGATATTTTTCCTCAAAAATCGACACACAGTCTTAGAATCTACCGCTCGGGTAGGGGTGGCCTCAACCCAACGACTCACATAATCTACAACAAGCAGAATGTACTCAAATCCCTGACTCTTAGGAAATGGACCCATGAAATCAATCTCCCATGCGTCAAAAACCTCACAAAAGTGAATGGGCTACATGGGCGTCATGTCTCTCTGTCTGCAAGTACCCATTTTCTGACAGTCAGTACACCTCTTCAAGTATTCATCAGAATCCTTGAAGAGAGTAGGCCACCAAAGGACGGATTGGAGCACCTTATGTGTTGTCCGTCTCCCAGAATTATGTCCTCCTGCCTCAAGCTTGTGGCAGTAGGTGATGATGCTATGTTTCTCTTCTTGAGGAATACACCACCTCCAGATACTATCCCCTCCTTCATGAGAAAGGACAGGATCCTCCCAATGGTATGACTTGGCCTTCGTAAGGAAAATCTCAAGTCGCTGCCTGGGCAAACCTTGTGGAACCGTCTTGGTGACAAGATAGTTCACAATGTCGGCGTACCATGGAAGCGAGGCAATGGCAAGGATTTCCTCATCTGGAAATGTCTCAGTAATAGGTGCAACGGGCTCAGATTCCTCAAGGTTCTCTAATCGGTAGAGGTGATCCGCCACCACGTTATTAACTCCAGGTTTATCCTTAATTTCAATGTCAAACTCCAGGAGCAAAAGGATCCATCTGGTACGTCGAGCTTTGGCATCCTTCTTTGCCATGAGGTATCGGATGATGGTATGGTATGTAAAGATAGTCACTTTTGCTACCAGAATA
The DNA here is from genome assembly GCA_037367405.1 of Ottelia alismoides. NCBI lineage: Eukaryota > Viridiplantae > Streptophyta > Magnoliopsida > Alismatales > Hydrocharitaceae > Ottelia > Ottelia alismoides. The sequence goes on from JAZKJV010008737.1 coordinate 42,952, forward strand.
TATGATCTGTACTTATCCAAAGCAAAGACTACAGCAAGCATCTCCTTCTCAGTCATAGTGTAATTCCGCTTAGCGGCATCCAAAGTCAGGCTAGCGTAGTGAATGACATATGACAATCCATCCGTCCTTTGTCCAAGCACAGTCCCTACGGTAAAATCTGAAGCATCCATCATGAACTTAAATGGGAGAGACTAATCGGGTGGATGAAGGACAGGAACCACAACAAATAGATTCTTGAGAGTCTCGAAGGACGTAAAACACTTATCATCTACAACGAACTCAGCAAATCAGTGAGAGGTCGGGCAATACGACTGAAGTCCTGAATGAACCATCACTAGAAAACGACATGCCCTAGAAAAGACCGCAACTGTCGCAGATTGGACGGTGGATTGAATTTTCTAATGATATCCACCTTGGCCGGATCAACCTTTATGTCGTTGTTGGAGATGATATGGCCAAGGACCGTCCCTTGAGTTACCATGAAGTGACTTTCTCCCAAGATAAGACAAGGTTGACCTCTATGCAGCGCTGAAGCACACGATCTAAGCAGTAAAGACAAGCATCAAACCCATCGCCATAGACCGAGAAGTCATCCATGAAGACCTCTAAACAATCACCCACCATGTCCGAGAAGATGGACAACATGCACCTTTGAATGTCGTCGGGGCATTACATAGACCAAAAGGCATCCATCTGAAAGCATATGTCCCAAATGGACAGGAGAATATCGTCTTGTCCTGGTCTTCGGGCGCAATGGCCACTTGGTTATAGCTAGAGTACCCGTCAAGAAAACAATAGTGACTCTTCCCATGTAGCCTCTCGATAATCTGATCAATAAATGGCAGTGGGAAATGATCCTTCTTGGTGGCTTGATTCAATCGTCTGTAGTCCACACAGACCCTCGAAGAAGTGGGTACCCGGGTAGCTATCTCCTCTACAGACTCGCTCATAGCTGTAGTGACACCCATCTTCTTGGGTACCACATGTAATGGACTAACCCACTTGGAGTCAGAGATGGGGTAGATAAAATCGGTGCTCCACCATTTAGATATTTCCTTCATGATCACATCTCGAAGATTCAAGTTCAGCCGTCACTGGAACTCACTCAGGGGCTTGGCGTCCTCCTTGAGATATATATGGTGGGAGCACAGAGCAAGACTAATCCCCTGGAGATCAGATACACTCCATCCTATTGCCTTGCGGTTTCTTTCAAGAACCTTCATCAAACGAGAATCTTGCTCTCCAGTCAAATCTGCTGAGATAATGACTGGATGCATATCTGGCTCACCCGCAAGGAATCTGTACTTCTGCGACTGCGGCAAGGACTTCAATTTTGGACAATTGGAAGCTGGAAAATCTGGCTTCTGATATGTCTGAGTGAAGGCTACCAAATCTGCATGTGAGAACTTTCGTTGTGCAAGAAAATCTGACGAAGGGAACCCTACTGGAATATCTGTAAATTGTGTTGGCTCGCTCTCCGTCCTAGCTGTCGGCTCAGAAAGAATCAGACATGGCAAATAATCATCAAAGTCATCCCAATCGATGTCTGAATCCAAGGGATCTAAATCAGAAGAACAAGAATGAAACTCTGCTTCACCACTCATCCCGCAACTGTCGGCCTCTAATGTGTCCTCAACCAGGAGTGTGCTCTCCAAACTCTCAACTGCCATGAGCTGTAAGTACGCTGAATCTGTGGACAAGGCAAGGGCTTGTGCTACTGGATCTATCCAAATTTCTTCATCATCTATCATCACAAAGTTGCACTCCTGGTGGACGTCTCGCTCAGCCTCTGTCATCTGCTCTGTGTCACTGAACTGCTCAGAGTAGGCTGAATCTTGTGCTCTAGTCTTGTCAATTGTCTCTATTTGTATACTTTCACCCTCTACGTGAAAGTATATCTTCCCACTATCATGGTCGGTCACCGCCTTGGCAGTGGCCAAGAATGGGCATCCAAGTATGATGGGGGTATCTGTTACCGATTCAGGGATCTCCATGTCTAGTACAACAAAGTCCACGGGGAATTTTAGGCCCTGAATTGTAACGACCACATCTCTCAACAACCCCTTCGACCTCTTAATGGATCTATCAGCAAACTGAAGAACTTTCCTGCTCTGATGGAGAGGGTCAAACTCGAATCGGTCAAGTAAAGCTGTCAGAAGGAGGTTGATAGAAGATCCGTTGTCTAATAGAGTACGATCGAACTGTTGCTCTTGAATCTCGCATCTGAAATAGGGAGCTCCTGCATCAGGTCTCTTGGCTGGCAGTCGGTTCTGAATGGCAAAGCATGTGGCACGGGTGAGCACATGGATATCTCCTCTATGGTTCCTCCTCTTCCTGATTACAATAGTCCTCTCTCTCAAGTTCTTCTGGAAAAGGGGGATGTGCTTTAGTGCCTCCTGTAGAGTCAGCTGAATCTGAAATCTATCAATCATCTGCTGGCTAAACTCTAATGTTGTGTCTTTTTTGGATTTTCTTTTGTATTCCCCTTCGCCAAGCGGAGTGCTTGAGGGAAGGGGATGGTTGGGCCCTCCTCAGATGTAGGGCTAGGAAGAGGTTCCTGTGCCTGTGAAGGAATGGAATCCGTACCAAGATCATCATGAAATACATATGGACTCTGAGAAGATAAAGAAACCTTTCCTTTATTCATATTTTTGGTCTTTTTCTTGTTACCACAGTCTTGAGATATAAAAGGTGGCAACACAACAGAGGGAAATATAACTAGAGTCGAAGTGGTGGCATCAGTACCACCCACGACATCTGTTTCACGGCATCAGCACCGTGCTCTGGCTCAGCATAAAAAATGGTGGCATCAGCACCACCGCCTGCATATGGAGTCATGATGGCCTCAGTACCGTCAACTAGATCTCTATCCTTTGTAGCATCAGCACCACCATCATCAACATCATTAACAGCATCAGCACCGCTACTCTCCTCGCCTGGCGCTCCTGGTTCCTCATGTGGTTGTCACTCAGACGAGGCGCCGCCGGCTGGAATCCTACCACTCCTAGTTGCCACGAAATCAGCATCAAACATAGAAGAAGACATGTAATGTAAAGAGTCACTAGGAGTGGTATCCTCTGTAGACTATACCTTCTCAGATTTTCTCTTCAAGCTATTTGGGTTGCGTTCGATCTGAGCTGGTATGGAGGCCCTGCCCTTGATGATCCCTCATCTCCTGCCGGAACTCATCCATTTATCACCAGAAGGATGCCTGTTGTTCAGAAAGCAAGTTGGCGAGGTCATCAAGGGCTGGATTCTCGAAGGCAGGTGCCAGAGAACTGGAAGTGTTCCCATGCTGGACATGAGGGTGTTGCTGTTGTGAATAGTGAGGGGGAGGCTAAGAGTATAACTGGTAAGGCTGCTGACAGTGCCTTTACTGTTGTCCCTGATAAGAAGGACGAGGACCCTGTTGGTACTGCTAGTGGGAGTGATAGGTTTGCTGCTGTTGCGACTGGCTATTCTGGGTGCCTTGAGTAGGAGGTTGTTGTTGGGATGAGGTGCCTCCGGTGGTCCAACAGAATCTAGGATGATTGCGACGAATCTTGGCCTACTGTGGGTACCGGTCGTACCATATACCATTGACTTCCATCAATGGCTCCTGCTCGAAGGGTGGTGGAGGAAGAACTGCCAGTGGTTGATCTGGTTAGTAAACCACCATCTGAGTGTCATGAGATAGTGGCAGCGATGGGTAGTACTGTAGCTGCTGGATCAGCTCTGCTTGGATATAATGAACCTGTCAGTGTGTGGCAGAGGGCTGGGTGGAGCTGATACTGCTGGAATCAATACATGTCATGGGGGGCTATTGTGTGGAAGTATGGGCTTCCTGAATACACAAGATCTGGGTCTTCAAGTCGCTCATGGTCTTTGTTAGCTGGTCCATCTGTGCAAGCCCTTGGCTCTATTTCTTCTCAAGGATCTCGAGGCGGTCCAACTTCTCGCTAATGATCCTCATGTCGGCTGCAACGGATTCAGCCTGAGCTGTTGTTGTTGACGGAGTGTGGAGACTGGCATCGATACGTGCAATCCTCTGATATGAACCTGCCCCTTGGGGGGGCTTTGACTGTATGTAGACCCAGTCTTGGGACATCACTGTCGAGTTTTCTGCCATCTCCTCATAGATGGCCCATATCTGGTCTTCACCCTTGGAGAAATATGACCCTTCACAAGAGGCATTCACTAGCCCCTGCAACTACAGTGTCATCCCACAAAAGAAAATGTGAATAAGTTTGGGCTTTGATATATCATGATGTGGACACCGGTCAATGAGCTCTCTAAATCGATCCCAAGCCTCATGGAACTGTTCATTCGGGATCATGGTGAAGTTACTGATCATAGTTCGTGCTGTGTTGGTCCGACCGAGTGGATAGTACTTGTTCAAGTACTCGATTCGAAGCTGCTCCCAAGTTGCGACACACCTTCCTAGATGCTTCAGCCAATAGGCTGCTCTATCAGTCAATGAGAATGGGAAGGCAATCATCTTTATTGTGTCCCCGTCCACCAGTCTGTCGTGGACAGTGCTACAAATCATCTCGAACTCTTGCAGATGGAGATGAGTCTCCATGGTGGTCGGCCCATGAAACTTAGGCAATAACTGGATAGTCTGGGGGCGAAGCTCAAAGTTCCCAACATTGGGAGAAAGCTGAATCCATCGGTGAGTGAGGGTTGCACCAGGGTTGTGCAACTGTCTCATGGTCCTCAGTGGTTGATCCGCCTATTGTTGGTCTCCTCCTGCTCCACCTCCTGCTTCAGGTCCTACTTCAGGTATCTCTCCACTGCCCTCAGATTTTTCTTCTCTGTCTGCTCGCATATGCGCCAGCTCTCTCATGATATCACCCATGAAGGCTCCCTAATCTTTGATCTGACTCTACATCATCAGAGGGAAGCTAGCAATGAATTATTGATGGCAGTATGATCATACACATAAGAAGGTTGTCCCTGCTCATCTGGGAGTCCCTCACTACTGGCCATGACTTGGGTCTCTGCAAAGGCAAAGGTACCCATCTCAGGTGCCGTCAAATGTCCAGAAATCTCTATTGCACTATGCTCTGACACCACATGACTAATAGAAGAAGAAGGGTGATCGAGGGGGAACAGGGTGGACGTGAACGCAGGCTCGGAGAATGGGTCTAAACTCCCCGAAGCCGGCCTAGATGAGTAGGGAGGAGTGATCGATAGTGGTGCCACTAGACGTGGCCTAAGGGATCTCCTTCCCATCACCGTGATATGGAGATAAAGGTGGATGAGATCTGGAATGCAAACAAGATTGGCAATCAAACCCCCAATTCACCTACGCAACTCGGAGCTGATGACCGTGAAGGTGCAGTCGTTTATCTTGTCAATTTTATTTAAGTGATCAATCAATCTATCAGAGCAATTAAGCGAGCTATTGGGAACCCAACTCTCCTAGCTGATTGTCCCAATCCCAAATGAGATCTTTCCCAGCCAGTATGAATTGCGGACCGTTTACCGGCTACACGATCAATTCAATCTGTTAAGGATGTCGCGGTCTGCTTTACTGGCTAGCGGAGAGATCCTCATTGGAGAATGACTCACCAAGACAAGAAGTCAACTAGAATTTTGGGCGTGGCTCTAGCCTAGTGTGCATGTTACTCTCTCGCTGCGGATAAATCAACCAATGAGGGGGTTACTCTCCCCAAGACAAAATTTTTTGGTGAGGTGAGTTTTAAGGTCAAGTTTGCATTAGCATTACCAATTTTATTTGGTTATCTCTTTTTTAGGTATTTTTCTGATAAAAATAAAGCCTAACAAATTTTCCGATTTCCTTGGCTATTTTGAGTCCAATAAAACGGGGGAGGAAGTCGGAAAAGATGATGCGCGATCAAACACAATGATGCATGCAAAGTTAGAAATGCATACATTGCTCCAGTACTCTACATGCAGGGTGATCCGTGCATAAATTTAAAGACATGAAATAAACTACCTATATGATGCACGAGGAAACCGTCCCTAGATGAGCAATTTCTATTAATCGTGAAGCACAAGTAGCTACGACTAGGAAGAGAGACCGGAGTCCGGTCTTGGGAGCCGATCGATGTCCACCACAATGGATCCTGCATGCGATGTATACGACCTCTCCCGGCACATGGTCTCTTATCCACGTCAAATAGCTTTTTCAATGAATTATTATCCAAGTCCAGTTACGATCTATAGGTGCAGGCAAGATATTAGGTGTGGGGCCTTATCTAATTACGTCACAATCAATAAAAACTCCTAAATATAGGGTCTAAATCCACGTGAATCAAGCAGATAGTAAAATAGGTAAAACTGCAAGAAAACCGTGAAAAACCGATGAGGCCCCCAAGGGAACAATCTCTCGGGCAATGGATCTCTTGAAGTGTAGAAGTGTCCAAGTCCAAATTATTACAAGTTTAAGAGTCACTCTCTCACTTCAAATTACACAAATAATGACAATGAAAGAAATAGAGCTAATCTACAAAATTCTCTAAGTGTCCTTAGTGCAAAAGTAGCAAGCCGAAGCCGGCTTCTCGTGGGTGCGTAAGCGCATAGAGTAGAATACCTCCCTCGATCCGCGCTATATCGTATAAAGTCAACAAAGAGAGGATGTTAGATAGCTCAACAAAATATATCAACAAATGAATGAGACAAAAATGTAGACAAGTCAATCAATCACAAATAAATCCAATCTATACGATGTTGCTCCCCGGAAACGACACCATTTGATAACACGGATTTTGTGAGGGTAAAATGGGGTTCGAATTCGAATGGAAAAGTCACGTATTTGAGGGAGTTGACGAAATGGCGAGAAGAACGAGGTGTAGTGGGTGGATCGATGATCCACAACCCAAGGAGGACCCCCAACGTGAATCACCAAGAAACGAGGTCGAAAAGTCGTGAAGAATGTTTCTTGAGATAGTGCAAGGAAATCCCTCAAAAAATCAAGAAATCAGGTTAATATCGAGGTTCTGACACCTAGCAGGAGGCGGGTCAGAGAGTTGACCCGCGGTCAACTCTCCGGCCCTCCTGGTTGGTCCACGTGGACTAACCAGGAAAAATCTTGGAAAAAATCCTTGTCAATTCATTTAAAAATAGTAAATGATTTAATTAATTTTAGATTATTAAAAATATTTATTATTTTATAAATTATTTTATGATGTTTTTTATTTATTTTTTGAGGTATAAAAATACAAGTTACCTTTCATGGCCTATATAAGTATACAAATCTATATATTTTAATATTTATTTTTATTTTGTATATTTAATTTTTTTTATTTTGGTTTATCATTTTATAAATTTATAACTTATTTTATAGACTTATATATATATATATTTCTGATGTGTTTTGTACACTAAAATAAATAGGTATATTACTTATATAGGTATGGTTATAGGTGTTTCATCTAGGTGTTGTATACAAGTATTTTATTTTTGTATTTTCTTTGTATCTTTAGCCTTATTTTAATATACACATATATTATAAATAATATTTAAAAAATTATAAAAATATAAAATTACCAAAATAAAGAAAATGAATATTTTAATCTGTACAAGTATACAAAAGGGGTCCAAAACTCAACTTTCAAACCGTAACTCCGAAAAATATGAAATCACCTTCATTAAATAGCTTATTGAAAGTTATATACAATTAAAGGTGATTTTGATAATTTCGAGTTTTTATTTCAGAGATACATGTCTGGGAAGTTGAGATTTTGGAAATTTATTCAGATCATAACTTTTTATCTATACGTTATTTTTGTATGAAATCAGTTTTTTTATTTAATTATTTACAACTTTCATGTACAAAGTTTCTTTATTTGAGGTATAAAAATTTGAACCAAAAATAGGTCCCAAAATGAATAAAGAATGGATTAAATAAAATAATATTTTATTGTATTTTGGCCCTTATCTCCCCCTACTTTATTCCTTGTCGACCTAGACATCTAGATGCCTATGTCTTGGGGTTTCGGATCATAAAATATTTACAATATTTTATTATTTTTCTTTTCTTTTCTTTATTCTATAATTTTGGCTTTAAAAACCGTATTTTGTACAATATTTACACAATAATGCATGGAAGATAAAATGCATAAATTAACGTTATGTACACGCATTTACTGGGGTTTTTAAGGCCAAAATGATATAGTAAAGATGATGAATTGCAAAATCCATGTTATCCAATGGCGTCGTTGTCGGGGATCCACCAGAGCACGAGAGGTCAGACATTTTTGGGTCGAATGGGGTTCGAATTCGAATGGAAAAGTTGGAGCATATTTGAGGGAGTTGACAAAATGATGAGAAGAATGAGGCATAGCGGGTGGATCGATGACCCACAACCCAAGGAGGACCCCCGATGTGAATCACCAAGAAACGAGGTTGAAAAGTCGTGAAGAATGTTTCATGAGATAGTGCAAGAAAATCCCTCGAAAAAATCAAGAAATCGGGTCAGAACCGAGGTTCTAACACCCAGCAGGAGGCGGGTCAGAGAGTTGACCTGCGATCAACTCTCCGGCCCTCATGGTTGGTCCAAGTGGACTAACCAGGAAATATCTTGGAAAAATCCTTGTTAATTCATTTAAAAATAGTAAATGATCTAATTAATTTTAGGTTGTTTATAAAAAAAAATATTTATTATTTTATAAATTATTTTATGATGATTTTTATTTTTTTTAGCTATAAAAATACAAGTTGCCTTTCATTGCCTAGATAGGTATACATATCTATATATTTTAATATTTTATTTTATTTTGTATATTTATTTTGTTTATTTTGGTTATCATTTTAAATTTATAAGTTATTTTAATAGAATTATATATATATATATATATATTTAATTTTTTGATGTGTTTTGTACACTTAAATAAATAGGTATATTACTTATATAGGTGTGGTTATAGGTATTTCATCTAGGTGTAGTATACAAGTATTTTTTTGTATTTTCTTTGTATTTTTAGTCCTATTTTAATATAAACATATATTATAAAAAATATTTACAAAATTATAAAAATATAAAATTACCAAAATAAAGAATAATAAATAAAATGAATATTTTAATCTGTACAAGTATACAAAAGGGGTCCAAAACTCAACTTTCAAACCATAACTCCGAAAAATATGAAATCACCTTCACTAAATAGCTTATTGAAAGTTATATACAATTAAAGGTGATTTTGATACATTTCGAGTTTTTATTTGAGAGATACAAGTTTGGGAAGTTGGGATTTTGGAAATTTATTTAGATCATAACTTTTTATCTGTACATTATTTTTGTATGAAATCATTTTTTTATTTTTCTTTATTTAATTATATACAAATTTCATGTACAAAGTTTCTTTATTTGAGGTATAAAAAATTGAACCAAAAATAGGTCCCAAAATGAATAAAGAATGTATTAAATAAAAGAATATTTTATTGTATTTTGGCCCTTATCTCCCCCTACTTTATTCCTTGTCGACCTAGACATCTAGATGCTTATGTCTCGGGGTTTCGGGTCATAAAATATTTACAATATTTTATTCTTTTTCTTTTCTTTTCTTTATTCTATAATTTTGGCTTTAAAAACCATATTTTATACAATATTTACACAATAATGCATGGAAGATAAAATGCCTAAATTAACGCTATGTACACGCATTTACTAGGGTTTTTAAGGCCAAAATGATATAATAAAGATGATGAAATGTAGATTCATTAGTAGATCATGAAAAGGTGATGGGATAAGGGAGAGAAAAATGGAATGACAGAGTGATGGCTTGGCGAAAGATGGGGAGGGGTATTACCAGAGGTAGAAGATGGGTTTTAGACAGTTGGATTGTGTGATCCAACGATCAGGAAGAAGGTGAGGAGCAAGGGATGGGATCATATCAAAGGATTTGATCCAATGGTGGTGGTTGAAGTGTAGAGGGATGGTTGAGATGGAAGTAGGTGACTCATCCTATGGCCAGGAAGAGGGAGGATGTCATGGAGGGTGCATGATCGTAGGATTTGAGGTGATCCTACGACATAAAGGCAGGCGTGGGTGGTGTGGACGGGCGGATGGTGAGTTGATGCAGTGGCTATTGGAGAGGCAGAGAGGTGTGGCTGAGATGAAGCAAGGGAGGAGATCCAAGGGCGGGGAGAAGAGGCATGTGGCACGACGAGAAAGGGTAACGTGACAGCTCCATAAAGTGTTGCATGGATCAATTGAATTAAAAAAAAGGTAAATAAGGGAAATTAAAAAATAAATTGAAGGAGGTAAAATTAGAAAAAAATAGTCAAACATAAAAGTTGTAGAGCTCGTGGAGATCTACAATTTTCATGTTGACAAAAATCTTAAAGAATTTTAAATAAACAATGGAAATTTTTTTGAGAGTATTTTTAAAAGATAAAAAACTGTATTTTAATGGTTTGTGATTTTTTTGTCTTTTTAATTTATTTTTAAAACAAAAATAAATATCTACATTATTTAATCTAATTTTTTGGAGTTTTTAATAAGAAACAAAATAAGGAAATAAAAGGGTTAATATTTGTACAATAATTAAGGCTATTTACAGAAAAAGGGTCAGTTGTTAATAAAGAGGAATTATTGAATATTTTTATTGAACTGTTCAAGCTCAAAGGATAATAAAGGAGTATTGTGATGATAAATCATACATTCTACCATGGTCTAGTGAAAGGAATCCAACTTCTCTAATTATCAGACTCTTTGTTTGTACATATATTATAAGGATATGGCAATAAGTGTAATACAATCACGAGAGTCGAGTTAAGATGTCACCCAAAGTCCTAGTCCAGGAGACTCTCCTCTATACCTAATCCTCAACACCAGGGAATAAGTCTTTTCTTGCATTTAATCCACCATCTCATTAGTTTGTCATGTATGAAAATGTAGACGGAAGGCTAGATGATGGAGTGCATAGGTTTGTGTATCTTCTTCTCTCCATCACATTGGAACAAGCATCCTCTCGAGTGCATTATTACTCAACACATGCATTTTTTTGTTTGGTGATCAATGTGTCCATCAAGAGTTGTTGAGTCGTCTGTACTTGTTTTCCTGGGGGTACACTATGGTATGTATTATTTAAGTATATAATATACTTACACTCATACTTGTATCACTTACGATGCAGAGACACTAGACCAACTCATTGATCCTAATCAGCTTTGGTCCAAGTGGACACTTTAAAATGGTTGGGAGAGCTTACCTTTGATGTAAGATCTTTGTATTTGACTTTGCATTTGAGAGCTCTTTTTCATTCGATATTTCTTTTTTTTTCTTTTGGTATGATAGCTCCACCGCTTTTTACCAAGTTAGCGTACATTGATCAACAATTATTTAATTTCATAACACACTGGCACATAGGTCAATATCAAATGATAGCATGAGAACTTGTTCTCATAGTGTCATGTGTTTTGCTGACACTCAGGTTTCATGAATCCTTCATAGACATTATCCCATCCTCGAGCATCATTAGATTGGGTCTAGACATAAATCCCCAGTCCCAGTCCCTTAAGTGATATCTCAACTCATCTCATCATGCATGCTAACATAATGAATATGTACACAATTATCCCTTAGATAATCAAGTTATCGAGCAATAAAACTGGTTCCAATTTCAATATCCATTGGAGCACAAATATATCTCATAGATCTGATAATGGCATTAAAACGAGGAGCAAATGATACAATTAATACCTAGAATTTAGGATATTGAATAAGGTGTTATCAACTAAATAATGATACCATTAGAGAGAGAATCCAATTAGCAACATAATGAAATTGAAATCATTGGATTTGGAGTTTGTATGCTTAAGTTATGGATAAAATAGTGCAAAGACATAATTATAACAAAATTATAGAGAATAAAATGTGTAACAGATGTAATAACAAAAAGATGGTGGGGGCTCCTATATAAATTTCCCATGCACGCACATGTGGCACACACGTCTGGGAAGGGTCATTTTGCACTTACTCAAACATGCAGGGCTAAAATGCAAAATGCCCAGCCCGCAAGCACGCTGCACGAGCTAGATTCGGATGCGAGCGAGGGTCGATTTACATGCCCCGGGCCACGTATCAGCCTAAGGTGCCTCGGAGGCGGCTCATCTCCACCTAGCCTCGTGGCTTTGGTGAAGTGGTGTGGACACATCTAGACCATTGGATGGCTGCCGAGGAGGTGCCATCCAACGATAATTGTTCATTATGGATGTCCTCCACCACAAAGTGGGTGGTGATTTTGGGCCAACAACAAGGGGCCATCTCCTGCTCCTTGCTCCTCTGCGATGCATGAAGGTCGTTGGAGCTTCCTGGACTTCGCACGAAGAAGTTGGTGGTGATATGCGAAGCTGGAGTGGGTTGGCGTGTGCTGGCAGTGATACCTCACTAAAGGAGGAGCTCCATTCTAAGGCATCTGACTAATGAAGTTGTACCTACATGGAGTTAGCTATGGTGGATAGCCGAAGCGAGTGGACGAGGTGGCGGGCTGATGGGGCAAAGCACGTGAAGCCTGGAGTGGGTTCTCCTCTGCCTCTGATGGAGGAGAAATCTTGGAAGTGATGGGAGTTGTGACGGAAGGAGATGGTGAACGGGTCGGTTGGTAAAGGTGATTGAAGTGTGGCAAAGGTGGATGAACGGTTAATGGATCGGAAGGAGATGTGAGTGGATCTACAAAATGGGAGAAAATTATATAAAAAGCAGGAGAAGGGCTAACCTCTTCGAAAGAGCTTACTGGCAGAGGAAGCAGCCTGGGCAGAGCTCCAGAGGAGCTCGGGGTCTTCGTTCAACCTGCTCGACTAGAGTAGGGAGCTCAAAGGCCATGGTGTGGTCATGACTTGGTAGGTGGGGCCAAGGGTCAAAACCTGGGCTCGAGTCATCATCGCGAAGTCAGATCTGACCTCCCCCTGCAATGGGGAGGTGGTGGTCGCTGGGCCTTGGCCGGTGGAAGATGGTGGATGAGGGCGGAAGAGGCATATTTAAGGGTGGATCTCCGACCGTTATAGAAGGTGGAGGGCATGAATGTGACGACCCACTAGAGGTTCTAGGGAAATGTTCATGTTCATTGATGGCTCCACGAGGAAGACGGGTGATCGGGCTACATGGAGGTGGTGGTTGATCGTAGAGAGGTAACTTGATGAGCGAGCTAAAAATGAAAGGGTGGAGCTATGGTGGGTGAAATACGCAGAGGGGCATTACCAGAGGTGGAAGACGAGTTTAGACCATTGGATCGTGCGATCCAAAGGTCAGGAAGGAGAGAGGCGAGGGATGGGATCAGATCAGAGGATCTAGTCTAATGGTGGTGGTTAAAGTGCAGGGAGATGGTTGATATGGAAGTAGGTGATCATCCTATGGTCGGGAAGAGGGAGGACGATGTGGAGGGTGCTTGATCATAGGATTTTAGGTGATCCTACGGTTGGGATGATGGCAGGCATGGGTGATGTGGATGGGCTATGGGGAGCTGATCCAATGTTTGCGGGATAAGCAGAGAGGAGCGGTTGAGATGAAGTAGGGGGAGGAGATCTAAGGGCGGAGAAGAGAGACAGATGGAGCGGGGAGAAAGGGATGTATTCCGGCTCCAGAGAGCACCACGTGGCCCAATGGAATTAAAAATAAGGAAAATAAGGGAAAATTCAAAAATAAATAAAAGGTGGTAAAATAAGGAAAAAGTCAAAACATGAAAGTTGTAGATCTTTAGATCTACAATTTTCATGTTGGACAAAAAGGCAAAAAGAGATTAAATAAACAATGAAAAATTTTTAAGAGTATTTTTGATAGATAAAAACACTACATTTTACTGCCTTTGTAATTTTTTTATCATTCAATTTATTTTTAAAATAAAAACAAATATCTACAAAATTTAATCTAATTTGTTTGGAGTTTTTAATAGGAAATAAAATAAGGAAATAAAAGGGATTAATATTTGTATAATAATTAAGGATATTTACAAACAAAGGGTCAATTGTTAATAAAGAGGAATTATTGAATATTTTTATTAAATTGTTAGCTCAGAGGATAATTAAGGAGCATAGTGTTGATAAATCAGAGATTCATCAATCGTGTATATGGAGTAACAGACATTTTAATCATGCGGCTAAGGGTACTTCACATGTAAGCCTAAGCTAGAGCCGGTCGATTGAATCTACTGGATGTTGGAAATTCTTCATGGTTGTCTTTTATGGTTCCCTCACGGAGGATCAATGACTATGACTAGGTATGGGGGTCTAATGATGGATATGTGCTACTTATTTGATCCAACTAGGGGTGTCTATCGAGCTCAAGGAGATGAGTCGTCCCTAACTCAGACTCAAACTCGATAATAAAATTCAGACTCATTAAGCATCAAGAATTGGAATGCTAACTCAAACTCTAACTCGTTGAGTTCGAGTTGGTTCGTGAGCCTCTTACAAGCCTTTTTCTAGTAGGTTTATTTTATATTCCTTGATTATGAACTTTCCTTGAAGAAGAAAATGAACTCATTAGTAATATCATTAATAATAATAAGTTTGATTTTTTTCACAATGCATATGAATGTATTTATCCATGTGCATTTGATAAGAACAATAAAAATTTGAATGTCATACAAGTGCAATAGCGAAAAGTAAAGAAATGTACTAAATATCTAACATGTTTCCTACCATTATCACAAAGCAGTTGTGTTGCGAATACTGCTTATACGTAAAAGATGAATGAGAGACCCAGTTCCCTAAATGAAGATGAGGGAGGAGAAGGGGGTGGGGATCTGCAGTGTCATGTGTGTGGGGAGTTAGGACAGTGGAGAGGGATGTGGGACTGGATGGGTATGGCTCGTATCCAATTTTTGTCACTTTTTGAACTATATTATAATCATGCATATGGAATTATAAAGTATGGAGAGAAGCTAGGGATTGAGAAATAAGAGATAAAATGGTTAAATATCATCCAAGTCTAGATATTTTGAGCAAATATGAAATGGAAAATATAAATATGAAATGTAAAATATACTTCCCATTCATATATCTTATACATACATCATATATGTAAATTTAAACTAGAAAATGTATACAAAATTAATAATATTAAGATGAGTTACCAAGTTGAGTTAGCAAGTTTAGCATGCTTGAACTGTAACTCGGATCAATAACCCTGATGGCTTACCTATCTGACACAGAATCAAACTCAGTATCTTTTCGAGATTATCTCATAAGCTTTTATCAAGTTGAGCGTGAGCTCATCAAACTCGAGCTTTCATGACCCTACTAAATCCAATGGCACCTGATGAGATCCTTTATATTCTCCTATTAGGGGTGATATGGCAAGTCTCAGTACTGACCTTTGAGGAGGAGATTGTTGGAAAGTCAGGATGACCTACCTTGACGAGGGATCAGTGATGTTGGCTCTACTTGCATGAAGGAAAAACTTCATAGTCCTCAAGATGTTGTAGAGTTATGTGGTGTCACATGCAAACGGATTAAGAGCTTGATATTCTCGAGCATGGCACAGGGGTTATTGAAATAAAAATTAAACAGTGGGTAGCTTGCTCCTGAGCGAATGGTGGAAGTATAAGAAGCTCCGACCAACCTGAGGGTAGAAAGTGCTCCAATCTAACATGGTATAAATGAACTGGAGGGGAATCGGGAAGATGGAGGTGATTCAGTAGTTGGATCTCAATTTAGGGAAATAAGGAGGAGGTGCCTAAGAAGTTCAAGTTTGGAGATTGAAAATAGCATGAAGGAGATGAAGAGGAAGGGGAAGAAAAGAGATAAAGAATAGATGTCTTACATAGGATGTGCGATTAGCCTGGAAACACCAAAGGTCATGAAACCTCAGTTGATTTTGGCCTCGAGGAGATTCGCAGATGGAGGCTTCGAGTATACTAGTCACACATAGCATATACAACAAGGAAAAGAGCCTTCTTAGATCACGCCAAATATGAAAATGCTCCCCGTCGCCAAAGACATAAAAACAACAAAAAGAAAAAAATTCTTTATTAATTTGCAATAATTTAATATGTCTCGGATATTGTAGCCTCCCTGAGTTCAATCCTGATTGGCTATACATGTCAATTAATAGCGCTAGCATTTGTTCTATTTCTTGCTAGATTAATAGTTTTTGTTTGAGACAGTTTTGGATTATGACGACATATCACTTGTGATATATATTCATTCCATTTGTCCACATTTCTCATTAGATAAAATAAAAACCATTTGAAAAACCATCTTTAACATCTCACAAAAGAGAGGAATCTAGGAAAGAGGAGATAGACTTGACCTCTTGATTGATAAAGGATGTGGAGATGTCGTTAATGATTACAAAAGCATAGGAGGGTGGACCAAGCCAATGTGGTTGACTGGAGGCATGAGGTGGACAAGAAGATGCCAATATAGATGTGCCAAGTGGAATTGACCATTGTCCAAACAATAAAAAGGATAGAAAATAAAATATAAAATAGAATATTAATCCAAATTAAAAAGCGATCTTCATGAAAAATATAGATATCAATGAGATGTATATTTTCAGAAGACAACAAAATCAAAAGAGGTCATATGTACATGAATAGTAATTTTTGAAATATTTTATAGTTATAAAATACCTAGTTTTTAATTATGTCTACTTTTTATTTAGTTGTCTCTTAATAAAATGTACACTACTATTTCTAAAACATACTAGAAATTTACTTACACATAATTAATCTGTTTTGGATTTAGATAATCAAGAAAATATTGAAATAGAAAATCATGGATCAATATGTTGTGATGGATATGTACCCGAGCCTTATATTACTGGGAACACTTACCAAAAAGAAAAGGAGGAATCCCAGAGCCAGAGATAGGGGTGTTAGTGTAGCCATTGAGAGGAAGCCAAAGATATTATGTTTGATGCGTCTAGTCCGTGATCTGAAAGGCCCCAAATATATTATATAGTTGAGTTTCAATGGGTTATTATAGAGATTTATGAGCCCTTGAAGAAAGCCTAACAGAGTTCCTAATAACAATGTAGAGGGGATGAATGCTGGTATAAAAGTTATCCAATAAGAAGAAGCAGGTAGGGATGTCGGATGATTTTCCAAGTTTCAGCCAGTCTCTACTTCCATGCCACTTTCTTTTCTTACCCTCACCAGAATATCTCGAGTTCTTCTAGATGTTTATTTACAGATGTATAAGTCAATATGCATAGTCAATTTTACTCTTTTATGGTTTTTGATATTTCATATATTCTATTTAATTAGCTAAAACACAAACTAAATAAAATAAATAAAAAGGAAACAAATTTAAAAGATTAAAATACATACATAAAATAGTAGGTTAGAGTTCTGTTGCTTGTACTGCATACAATATGAAAATCAAAATTTCACATATGAACTGATTCATTTGAATTTGATCTTGTTTTGTATATAATTTGGTATACATTAACTCAAATATCAGTAGAGTTTTATAGGAAACTCTATGAAAGAGATATTCAACTTTACGACTTTCAATCCTTTCAAGTAGGGATTGATTCTATTTCCCATATATGCAAGTTAGTATTTTATAGGATTCTTCATTGATTAGTGTTAATATTATGTATATATTGGAGTTGATTTCATATTATTTTGAATTAATATGAGTTTATTAAAAATCTAGGAAGTTAGTTCTTATATACAGATGCATAAATGCACGATTCGGCGCATTCTTTTTTTGCTATTTTATATATGGAGAATAAATTTTTCTACATCAATCGAGTCTAGTTTACCTGGAAGAACCATTGAAGTGGTAGATCTCATAATTTTCATTATACTGAAAAGGGATGTATATCTCAGCCCAAATATTAAGCTCAAATTTTGTTATATGTTTCCTAGTTTCCTATCATACTACCATATGCTAGATAAAATTGCAAAGAGGTCAAATGTAGAGCTATAGTTGATG
This sequence comes from Ottelia alismoides, assembly GCA_037367405.1. NCBI lineage: Eukaryota > Viridiplantae > Streptophyta > Magnoliopsida > Alismatales > Hydrocharitaceae > Ottelia > Ottelia alismoides. Next base: position 60,784 of record JAZKJV010008737.1, read on the forward strand.
TAAACTCTTGTATTTTTTAGGACATACTGAGTGATGTTGGTCATGAAGAAATGGGAATCTACCATCTTGTTCAATCCAGCAGTGCTACTAATACTCCAAGAGTTTGTTTTTCGCTTCTTCCAATGCTTTATGGCATCAACACTTAAGTCATCTGTCTCTCAAGAAAATCAAGTCCTTCCCTAGCTCTTTCCGCTATCAGCCTAAAGTGTGAGACATGCCAACTAGGAAAGTGTTACCGAAGTTTCATTCCTTCTTCTTGTACAATTCATTCCACATTCTTTTTTAGCTTGTTCAGCTTGATGTGTGATGAATCCTCTATTCATCTATTTTGTGCTCAAATTCTATCACCATTTCATGAGAAAGACACACAAAACTCATATAAAATAATAAAATAACAACAAAAATTAAGTCTGATAATAAAATGGTTGTACACTATTAACTTATAAATAAATCCAATGAATAAAGGTGAATGGAGGCGCTTGTATCAACCAATCACTCTATTTTTGCAAAATATTTGATGAAGCCAACATAGATACTTGCACAGATAACATCAATGGTCTTTGGATACTCACTTTGATTCAAACACAAGTATCTCGAGGGTTGAGCATGTTCAAATGGTGCATCAAATCGTTAAATTCTCCTTTTAGGACTATTATGGATCAACTATCACCTTCAATGGTGATGGTTTGAGTTATAAGGGAAGGAGTTGTAACATACTGTCTCATTATTTCCCATTTTTTTTGTAGAAAATGCATTTGATGGTGCCACATCCTCACCTAGCATGGAAAGACCATGACTACGACCCTTGTATGTGTCGCATCCTCTTCATCTAGATGGTGCAGTAAGAGCATTGTTGCATTATTATGTCCCTAAATCTCTTGAGAAGTGTTTATGTGAAAGTTCGAAAGTCGAATGAAGATATCGTGTGCCTCCTCTATGGTTGGTAAAGTGGTGGTTGTGATCACCTGGTCATGGACGAAAACACAATCCATATCGAGTTCTGCAAGGAATACAAAAATCAGCATGTGTTAGTAATATTTTTTCTATGTAGGACTGATATAAATCTGAATGCAAGCATTATATCATTGAAACAAAGATTTTAGAAGAAAGAAGTACTCTGCATGAGGACATCCTTCTTGCTTCAAATTCAACATATCAAATTATGTTGGAAAAATTTTGCTTGAATTACTCTCCTGAGGATATGTGGCTTTCAAAGAATTCACATAACACGGGGAATCTCATATTATGCCAGATCATTTGCGATTATTTTAATCACATTGATCACGAACCTTGATCTCATCATCCCATCGTTCTTATCCAAGGTGATGTCTTTATATATTTTAATTGCAGGCTCTAACTCGAGACGAATATGTTCCTTGTCGTATCCATATATGATCATCAAGAGCATTCTTGATCATTTGAGATAATTAATGTCGTCCAATTTGAGGATCAATCAAACGATGGTAGGAGTGCACTCTTTCCATTGTATCCCTGAGATTTCAGACTTTGACATATTCATTTACATGCCATGCATGCTTGTCAAACAAAAATTGGATGGTATATCATTAGGTTATATTGCGATATATCTGATCACATTTGTGATTCAAAAGCAATCTAATGAAGACAGAAATGTAACTATTGTATCATTTGGGTGTTTGGATCATGGAATGAAGGCTGCAGAGGTAGTAAGAGTGCTCTATAAAGCACTATAAGAGTTTGTGAGGTCTTCGTGAAGATAGAACAAGTCCTAAAGGATGGCTAGTAGTAGTGGACAATATACTGTGATGGTTTAATGGAGTCTTGATAGTAAAATATTTTGCATATGGATGGGAATAAGGATCTGTATTGGGCAGTAACGATTTGCACTGAGTTGGTGGTTCATAGGTGAAGCTCTAAAGTTGAATATTATGATATAATAATCAGTTTCATTTTGAGAATCCTATGACTCCTTATATATAAGGTAACTACAATTAGGATTACAAAGAGAGCAACATCCCATATTAGAAAAGACTATAATAACCTTAGGATTAGGGCTATAATATAACACTCAACTTGCTTAATTGTGATTTATATGATTAGTGCATATTTTAATGACAAAGGCAATGGATAATTATTGTTTTAGTGATTGTTGTTAATGACATAACAATAAATATGACATTTATCAATAATTTTAAGCATAACAATTATATCACGTAAAAGGAAAAGAATGAATTGATCAATGAGAGGCTCTAAGGTTCTCTTATATAAGAGAGGAACCTATTAGGCAAATTACAAGAAGAAAACAAAAGAAATAGAAAATAAGAAAACAATAATAAATATAACAAATATCTCAACACTCCTCCTTAAGACAGAGCATAGACATCGATCAGACTCATCTTGGAACAACGTCTCTGATAAGGTCCTCCAGCTAGGGCCATAGTAAGAACATCTATTATCTTCTCACAAAAGCTAGTATCATGTTATGAGTGTAGTGAAAATCCACCTCTATGTGCTTTGTCCTCTCATGAAAGGTTGGGTTGTTGGCAATAAAAAAAACATGATGGTCACATTGGAGCTGCATGGGAAGAGATACCTCTACAGTTAGGTCAGTAAGAACAGATCTGACCCATATCATCCATGTGCTAACCTGCACCATAGACTTGTATTCTAACTCGGCAGTCAATCTGACAACCAAAAGTCTGATTCTTGCTCTTCTATGAAACTAGGGAATTCCCTATAAACACAACAAAGCCAGATGTAGACTTCCTATCCTTTATACATCCAGAATAATCTGTATCTGCACATGTCGTAACTAAAAGAGATGTACCTCTGCTGAAAAGAAGCCTCGTACAAAGAGAAGTCTTCAGATATCTCAGAATCATATGGACTGCATCCATATGTTCCTCTCTGGGTTGCTCCATAAACTAACTCACTTTGCTCACGACAAAGGATATGTCGGGCCTAGTAGTAATCACATATAGTATCTTGCCAACAAGCTCCATGTACCTCCTCTTGTCAGCCTCCTTAATGTCATCATCATAGAGCTTCATGCTCAGGTCAATAGGAGTAGTGGCAGGTCTGCAATCTTCCATGCCTGTCTCTGAAAGAAGATATGTAATGTACCTCCTTTGGTTCATCGCAAGAGTTCATTGGTTCCTGGCAGACTCCAGTCCAAGGAAGTAACGTAAATGTCCAAGGTCCTTGGTCACAAACTGCTAACCTAGGAAGTCCTTGGCACCCTGAATGCCCTTCTCGCCATCCCTTGTAACAATAATGTCATCAACCTAAACAAGAATGAAAAGAGTACCTCTTTGGATCCTATGCATAAACATGGAGTGTTTGGCAGTTGATCGCACAAACCCCTGCTGCTCTATCAAGTCCGAGAACTTCTAGAACCATGCTCTTAGACTCTACTTAAGTCCATAGATAGCCTTCTGTAGCATGCAATCCTTCTGGTACTCCCCCTCAGTAACAAACTCAGGTGACTGTTGCATGTAGATCTCCTCCAGTAGATAACCATAGAGGAAGGCATTCTTCACATCAAGATGGTAAAGTGGCAAATCTCATGTCATAGTAATAGAAAGTAGAATACATACAATAAAATGTCTGGTAACTTCAGAGAAAGTATCTGATAATCCAATCCATATGTCTGGGTGAACCCACGTTCCACAAATCTCATCTTATAGCGATCCACACTACCATTTGCACGGTGTTTCACAGTAAACTCCCATTTTCATCCCACAACAGATGCGCTATGTATCGTGTGATTGTAGCATAGTCATCTCCTCCTCCATGGCTAACCTCCACCAACTGTCCTGAAGAGCCTCGTGATATGTCGGTGGTATCTCCATGGCTGATAGTGCTAAGCTAAATCTAGAAATCCTCAGACAACCTGCTCAAGGAAACCTAGACCACAAGAGGATAAGTAGCACACTTACATTTCAGCTTACGTAGAGCAATCAGCAGATCAAGATCATCTGCTAGATCTATAACATGTGAGTTCCCTTCTTTATAGGGTACATTCTCATCATGTATGGAATCCTATTGCACATGCAACTCAGTAGTGCCATCAGTAAAAACAACGTGCATACCTGAGGCATGTTGGATGATGAGCAAGACCTGTGAGCAGGGGGAATCGAACGAGACATGCGAGTAAAAACATGTGGCAAAAACTGAGTCACAGTAGAAGGTGGAGCCATAGGAGCAGGTGTAGGTAGTAGTGGTGGTGGTATGACAGTAGGAGGTGGAGGCATGTAGATCTCAGCATCAGAGTCAGACGGAGCAAGTCTGTCACGAGAAAAATATATGACAGACTCAAAGAAAGTGATGTCAACCCTGAAAAAGTATTTCTACCTGAGCAGATCAAAGCAACGGTACCCCTTCTAGGTACAATAGTTGTCAACAAAAATGCATTGAATAGCTCTGGGAGAGAGCTTGTCATAACCATGAGAGAAGTCATGAACAAATGCAACAGAACCAAACACACGAGGTGTAAGGGAGAAAAGATCCTTCTTTGGAAACGAAATTGAGAAAGGTATCTTCTCTCCCAACACAGATGAAGGCATGAGGTTCACCAGATAGAATGTAGTGAGGACAGCATCTCCCTAGTAAGCGTGAGGATCACGACTTCGTATCAACAAGGTTCTGGTCACATCAAGTAAGTGATGGTGTTGTCTCTCGGCAACACCATTCTACTGGGAAGTATAAGCACATGAGGTATGATGAACAATGCCCAACGGTCTAAGGAACTCAAAAAGATGTAAAGTACATAACTCCAAAGCGTTATCAAAACAAAGATATTTGACTTTTGTAGAAAAAATAGTCCTTATTTCTTTAATAAAATATTTGATCACAAATTCAGTAAGTGACAGTGTTTTCTCTCGGCAACACCATTCTAATGGGAAGTATAAGCACATGAGGTATGATGAACAATGCCCAGAGATATGAGGAACTCAGAAAACTGTAAATTACATAACTCTAAAGCATTATCAGAACGAAGGTATATTTGACTTCTATGGAATAAATAGTCTTTATCTCATTAATAAAATAATTGATCACATATCCAACCTTAGACTTATACTTCAATAAAAAGACCCAAGAAAGTCTAGAAAAACCATAGACAACAACTAGATAAAAATAGCGTCCCTGGTGATCAGGAACAAGACTCGGACCCCAAATGCCTAAATTTTGGAGCTCAAATAACTGAGAACTGCTCAGACTCTAACGACATGGAAAGGAGGAAGGGTGATGCTCCCCAAGCTAGCATGCCTCACACTTGAAAGAGATCTCGTAGAGATCTGAGGGAGAACATGACACAACTTCTGCAGAGGAAGGTGGCCGAAATGAAGGTGCCACATATATGGTGAGATTGGTCCAATAGGTAAAGTAGAAATGCTAGCATGAAGGGGTTGTACCAGTCTATAAATCCCCATGTTCATGACCACATCCAATCATGATACCCATGAGTATGTCCTGAAACACAAGAGATGAAGGGTCAAAATGGCATGACAATGCAACTCCTTAGTAATCTGACTAATGGAAAGTAAATTCATCTAAAGGTTAGGAGCATATAAAACATTCGGCAGCTGGTCGATGCAGCTCAAGCGGGCCTGGAGGCGCCGCAGCTCTGCCGTGGGTGGCGGAGGGTCTCACCGGGGAAGCGGGTCGTCTTCGCTCGATCCTCTCGCCTCCCCCTGTCACAGGGAGGCGGAGGCGGGTTGGGCCCCTCCCCGCGTAAAGATGGACAAGGTGATCGGAGGCGGGGGGCGGCGTATTTAAAGGTTGAAGGTGGTGGTTCCAGTGATGGAGGTCGTGGTTTCGAGGGAGGTGTGGAGCGAGTGGAGATAGCTTCGTGGGTCATGGAGTGATGCGCAGAGTAAAGGGATGATAGGGGAAGACTGTGAGGCGGTTGGCGAAGTGTGAAGTGGTGGGAGGTGTTGGCGATGATGGGAAGGGGGAGGGATGTTCGCGAGGTGGAAATTGTGGAGAGAGAGGAGAGCCTAAGGTTGAAGACGAAGTCTGGACCGTTGGATCGTGAGATCCAACGGTTATAAATCAGGCGTGAGAGGACGGTCGCGATTAGATCGATGGCGGCATGATCAGAGGGCCCAAGTGGTCACCACGTGTCGGGCTGGAGCAGAAGAGACAAAGGGGCCGGACCACGTGGCGCCCCCAGAATGGGTCACGTGGCCCAATCAGATTATTCAGAGGACATTTTTGATTTTTGAGGCTTAATTTGGCCGAATTTGAGAAAACTCAAAACATGAAAGTTGTAGATCTTGATGAGATCTACAAGATTCATGTTGACCAAAACTGGAGATGAAATCAAACAAGGACCCGAAATATTTTTGAAGATATTTTTAAGGTTAAAAATACCACGAATTTTTATTTTGCCATTTTTTGTGGTTTTTAGTTTATTTGAGACTCTCATAATTACAGGACATTAACTGGGTTTTATTGACACTAAGCTTAAGCAAGGGGGTTAATAATGGGAATTATGATGATGAAATCGAGTTTCATCACGCTGTCACTCTGGAAAAGGAAGAATGGGTGCGTATGAGGTGGTGGAGCAGCCGAAGGTGGGGAAAAAGGGAGGAAAAGGTGCATGCTATATAGACGTGCAAGTCCGATAAGGTGGAGGCATAGACCGCGAACCGAGGTGCGGATCGAGCAGGAGAAGATCGGGCGTGGATTAGGGATCTACGCCTCACAATCGGAGCTTTGAATCGGAAAAGAAGGCGCCACAGTCGAGCCACAAAAAATCAGGGAAAATCGGGCCAAACCTGACTCGAGCGAGGCTGGCGGGGACTATTTGATTGAGGTCAATGAATCTGTGATGGCCCAATCAGATTCGGTCTAGGATGCGGAAAAAAAACTGCTACATGATAAAATTTGTTAGAAAAATAAAGACAAATAAATTAAAAATAATAAATGAATTTAAACTAAAAAGTATATAAAATAAAAAATATTTATTATTGTTAGAGTTTTTAAATTTTTAATTATTTTATGAAAAATAAATTAATGCATATGCAGTATATAATATTATATACATTTATAATATACCTATGTATTTGTACAATTATTTTTATTTTTTTATTTTTACACATATACCCCTAATTTTATATTTTATTTATTTTCAACATATTTTTAGAAATTCAAAATAATTTTTATTTTATTTTTATGAATTTATTGCTGATACATGATAAATAAAGGGTATGATATATGTACATGTATATTGTACAATAAATGGAAGGTTTTATTTTATTTTTATTTGTTTTTATATTATTACTAGAAATATGTACAAGGAGGTGAATTTAATTTTATTTTGTCAAAAATAATTATTTACACATATAGGTAATATGTACAATACATACCCCATCTCTATCTACTTATTTCATCTTGCGATCAAGTCAAGGCTTGACGTTCTCTTGGGGTTCGGGTCACTATGTATTTATTCTAAATACCTGCTTCCTTTTTATTTTCCTTTATTCTCTTATTTTTGCACAAAAACAAGCTAATTATGCAATATTAACAAATGCATTAGAATGATATTTTATTGTATTTACAAGTATTTGCATGTTGTTTTACTACGATAAATAGCTAAAACAAAAGAATAAAGAGTGAGAATCAAAAATTCATCACTTGTTTATAAAAATGTATATAAAAATACAAAAATATAAAATAAATTTCGGCTCAAATAATACTCCGAAATCCCAAAGAGAAAATGTTGTAAAGTCCAACTCCCCTGCCAAATTCCTGCTCCATGTGAACTCCAAATTTACCAAACTCACTTTTAAAGTTTAAGTTGGAAAATTATCTATCCAATGAAAGTGGTTTCACTAAAATCGGAGCTTGTTTGCTAAATTTGAGTTTTGGTACCAAGGTGTACATTGTATATAATGTACATATTTTTCTCTCTTTATTTTTTATTTAAATTTTTAAATTATTAAAAAATATCCAAAAAATATTTTTATGTAGTATTTTATTTCTACTATTTTATTTTATTTTTATGTTGTAAATATCTTTTACTTATAATACAAAAAAATCAAAATAAGAAAAATAAAAAACATGTTCATATGGTTTGTCTTATTTTGTAAATTCTCCATTCTATTTTCTTTTTATTTTATTTTTTAGTATCCTACTTTACTTTATTTTTTCCCTTTATTTATTTTTCATTCTATACAATAACATGTCATTCCACTCGATCTCCTCCACCATTTTTTAATAGCCTACATTCAACTCCACCATTTTTCGAACCTCCCATTCAACTATGCTATTCCATTTTTTTCTAACTCCTATTTTTCTTCTTATTTATATTCATTTTCACATCCACGTTTTTCTCTACCCACCATTCTTATAGAAAAAGGATAAGGCTCATCGAGGTTGATTGGTGACAGTGTTTCATCCTGATACGAAGTGACGACCTCCTTTTAGGCGAGATCCGCACAGCTCCGCTCTGCGTCGTAGTTTCCTTCAGGCCACTGCGCAGCCTCGCATGCTCCGCCGCATGCTCAAGGCCATGACAGGAGTTCAACATAGCTTCTCCACAAATTCGATGAATCACAGGTAAGTTTTCTACCTTTTTCTCATTTTTAATTATCAAACGTTAAGTTGTTATCTTGGTCACCATCATTTTTATATTACCACCACATCATCACCTATCATTTTCATCACCAATCATCACCTATCTTTATTTGTTCCCTTTTTAAAAAATAAAAACTAAAAAATAATCATAAAAAATCACAGAAAAAATCAAAAAATAATAAAAAAGGGGACGCAGCAGGCGCCCCCGCCAATGGCCCTCCAACCCCTCCAGCCGCAGGCGCCGGCTCCTCTGCGCCATCACCGGCTTCCCCCAGCAGCCGGCAGCGGCCCTCTCCTGCGCAGCCCTCCGCCCGCGACTGCCAAGTCCGCCAGCCACACCATCGCTGCTACCAGTCGCCTTCTCCTTCTTCGCCTCAAGCTATCCCCGCCCCTCGCGCAGGACTTCCTCCCACAGTAATGGATGTCCCTGGCCATTGTCCCCTCACGAGCAATGATGTCGCAGCACCCACATCCATCACCACTACACGTGACGCTGCCATCGGCAGCTGCACCTTCCTCTACCACTATGTCGTCGCGACCGCGCGTGTGGACCATCGTCGCCCTCCCATCCATCTAGCGCCCTAGCATCCAAAAGAAAAAGGTGGTTTTCCCCTTTTTATTTTTTTTATTTTTGTAAAACATGCATAGTTTTTCTGTATATTTTGATATTTACAAATTAGTCCCTATACATGTTTTGTTTGTGAGTTTTAATTTCTGTATTGCACGGATACTCATGTGTTTGCACATTAACTTGGACATCAATTTGGCATTATTAATTTAATGAAAAATGTCATGATGTTGAGCAACTAATTGTCTATCATTGGGATATTTATTTATATTTTTATGAAATTTGGGTCATTAATTTGAGTTATTTTATTGAAAAGTTAATATTTTATCCATTTCGGGCTTTTAAATTCATATTTCACTCACAATTGCTCTAAAAATTACTAAAAAAAATAAAAATAATGCTCTGAAATGTGTTTTACTTACTTTCCAAATTTCATATTACTTGGAGTTGTCTTGTGCTTAAATAAATTGCAGAGTGATTTTCACAATTAATTTTTAGTTAAATCCACACACAGTATTTTGTGAAATTCTAAGTCTCCTACATTGCTCATTAAAATACCTTCTTAAGATAAATTGGATTCTGGATAAATTGACATTGTGGATTTATTATGAATTAAATACTCACTATCACTGTGTTTTCATTTAAAAAATCCATAAAAATTCATACACTATAAGAAAATTCCAAGAAAAATATTGTAGTCTAATTGCATCTTATTTATATTCCAGTAAAATTTTCATAAAATTTTGCATTCTATTTATGTGAAAATTACGTAAAATCCAATAAAAGTGTGCATTTTTCATTTTTGCATTTAATTCCTAAATTCTAAAAAAATATCTTTTGCATTCTTCACTGGATTAGGTTTCTAGGAAAATATAATTTATCTAAATTAGATTTATTTCCTATTAAAATTAATTTGGCTAAGTTTTATGCTTTCTTATTAACTTAATTAACCAGCATCTTGCATTCGCATTATTTTTGCATTAAAAAATATAAAAATAATGCGTTGGAAACCTAGACCTTGTTTTCTGAATTAACCCAAAGTTATGCCTTTGCCTCCCTGCGTTGGAACCCATAGTCCTTTTCACAGAGGCATTTGATTCGGTTCTGAACGATTCGCTAAGTACCTGTATTACGACAAGTACATATTATAACACGTATTTAGCGAGCCTCTAAGGAGGTTTATGAATATGTGATTCATCACTCTAAAAGTTGAAAATAGAGCTTTGTTCTTGAGTAATTAGATCCATATTTCCATCTATTGTGCATTATTTACATTCATGCATTTAGAATTAATGTTCACATTTTAGCATTCATATTTGCATTAAATAAGGAGCCCAATTCACTTGTAAGTATTCATCTGTATATTAGCTAAATTTTCCTATTAGTATCTATTTTCTACTAACTCCAAATTCAATAAAATCAACTATATAATGTATATATTACTAACACTAATAAAGTAAAAATATCAAAAAAATACTAACTTGTAAAATTGACCAGTAAACCCAAATCGAAGTTTCAGACTAAGAACCTTAAATTGCACATATCTCTCTCAAACAATGTTCAATTCTGGTCTACTCACTTTTAAAGTAATATACATTCAAAGATCATCAAAACAAAATCAATTTCATAAAATTCAGAGTTTGTATGTGAAACATGGGTTTTGGGCCCCTATTGTATATTGTACATATTGACCATAATAACCTTTGTTTTTATCTTTTTATTTTCTTCTTATTAAAAAATCAAAAAATAGATTAAATTGTAAATATTCCTTTCATATTTTTCTAATTTTATTTTAACTTTATCTTATTTAAAAATAACAAAAAATGATTAAATTCTCTTGGAGCTGCTAGGTGTTACCCCATTTTTATTATTTTGTTATTTCATAATTTAATTAATTAACTAACTAATTGAATTCTTTTTAATTGAAATTTTATATTTCTCTCTCTTCTATTTTCTTTTCTTTTTTCTACGTTATTTTCAGTAGCCTACTTATTTTATTTTATTTTTTATTTTTCTCCCTTTTACTTCTTCTCTACTCCAACTTCTCACCCAAGACACCAACTCCCCATTCTCTCCACTTCCTTTACCACTCCTCAACTTCCACCCCACTTCTATTCCAACTTCCTCCTCTTTTCATTCCCCTCATCCCCTTCATTTTTCATCGTCCATCATTTCAAGAGAAGAGAGGTCGAGCCCCTTTATCCTCCTGGTGAAAGCTGTAGGAAACGAGTTGAGCGACGAAAACCTCAAAGGTGAGATCCGCAGCACACCATTGTTGTGTCGCAAGTTTCTAATCAAGCTCTCTTAGCTTCAAAGGATTCTGCCATTCTTCCCGAGGCCACAACAAGAGTCCAACATAGTTGCTTCGCACCCTCGAGAAATCTCAGGTAAGTTATCCTTCTCCTTTTCCTCGATTTTTTTTATTTTATCTAACATTTGTTTTCTTGTTATTAAACATCACATCAATACAATCACCATCAACACTATCATCATCATCATCCCCATTCACCATCTCTTATCTCCTAATTTTTATTCCTTGTTTTAAAAAATCAAAAATAAATAAAAATAAATAAATAAAGAGAGAAGCAGATCTTCCTCGTGCACAAGATCCCCCGCGCCTCTGCGTTGCCCCTACGGTTGCCATGCGGCCCTCATTACAGTCATTACGTGCCTCCTGCGTGGTTGTGTGCTACCTCTAACCATCTGCTACCTCCCCACGCGCGGTTCTAGGTTGTCCCTCTACAGCCACCCGTGCCCCGTGTGTACACCATTAAGTCGGGCGCACGTTTCCCCTTCCTGGTTGCCCCTCTATTGGTGCCACCCTCAATGCTCGCTCCGCCCAGCGGTCGTGCTCTCCTCTAGTGCTTCTATTTCCCCGACCACCATGCAACCACACGTGTGACCATCCAAGGTTGTGTTCTGCACTAGTCACCTTCTAGCTCCCCTGTGTGTCCCCAACGTCACCAACCTCAGCCTCCTGCGCATATCCTTCCCAGTGTGCAGCGTGCCCACACGTGCTACCACCCTACCTCAAGACTCCTCTCGCCCACACGTGCCTCCCAACAGTCGTGAGCCCTCGCCTCCAGTATGTGTCGCCATGTGTCCTTGTGTCGCCCCGCTACAGCAACCCTCCCACTTACGTGGATGATGCTGACGTGTGCCTCCACGCATGCCTCCTTATGCCCTAGTCGCTATCCTCAAGATCGTGGCCTCCATTTCGAAGGTCCATTTTTTTATATTTTTTTGTAAAAATGGTGGTTGTGTCCCTTTATTTTTCTTTATTTGTAAAAGCGCTTTTGTACACAATTTTTTTGATAAGATTTCAATTCCTGTATTGCACAGACATCCCTACATTTACACATCAGTTTGGACTTCAATATTGCATCTATTTTCAATACCAAAATTGCATGTTTTAAAGCATAGAATTCTTTATCTTTTTAATATTGAATTGGATTTTTTTAGCTTTAGATAATTAACTAAAATTATTTTGATAAAAAAATTAGATATTTTACCCAATTCAAGGTCTAAAATTAATATTTAGTTAAATATTACTCCAAAATTTGTGAAAAATTTTGAAATGATGCTTCTACTTGTGTTTTAATTACTATCCAAATTTCACCTAAATTGGAGTTGTCTTGTTCATAAAATAAATAGTTGAGTGATTTCTAAAATTGATTTTTACTTAAATCAACGAGTATCGTTTTTAGTAAATTTCAAGTCTACTAGATTTCTCATTACAATATCATTTTGAGATAAATTGATCTGTTGATAATTTGATTTTGTGGATTTATTAGGAATAAAATACTTACAGTCACTCTATTTCCAGTAAAAAAATCATAAAAAATCATATATTGCTAGAAACTTCTAAAAAAATAGTGTAGCTTTATTTCATCATATTTCACTTCCAGTAATTTGTTTTAATTTTGCATTCTTTTTGCATGAAAAATTGCATAAAAATTCCTAAAAAGTTTGCATTTTTCATTGTTGTGTCTAAAATCCAAAAATTCTAAAAAATACATTTTGCATTCATCATTGGATTGGGTTTACAGGGAAAAATTAACTTGACTGAGTTGGATTGATTTCACATTAAAATTAATTTAGCTAAGTTGCTTGATTTCTTAATAATCTAGTTCAAACGCATTTGTGCATTAGCATTTTATTGTATAAAAAATACAAAAAATCTATTAGGGAAACCATGAGCTAATTCATCTAATTTGATCCGATGTTGTTCCTTTGCCTCCTTAAGTCGACCCTGGGGCTTGCCCAGGTTGAAAATATACAAAACCACACGTTAATTAATTCGTTAATTCATCAATTCTTGTTGTTAAATTTTGATCGATCTTGATTGCCCGACTACAACAAACGCGACACGATTAAATAGGGTGATTATCATACTTATCAATCACTCATAGGGATAAGAACTTTGACCATCTTCCTCCTAGTGCTTCTCACATAAACAAACCGACCAAGAAATCACCTTCGATCTTAGAAACCAGGTGATTTCTGAAGAGTCCTCATCTGGTCCTGTGTGGTTCATCAGGTAAGTGCAATAAGTGCAGTTGTGATCAATGGGCACTTACCTCTAGTTGACAATAGTTGGAGATCTTCCGCATACGATTACTATTCTTCTGAGGACGACTCTGATGATGGCTGGTCTTCTTCATCCTCCCTCTCTTCTCCACCCTCTACATCTCCATATTATCTCCCACCACACTCCCGCTAGAAGGTTCATCACAAACCTCCTTGACCTTGTACATCCGTAAAATCTACTCAGTTCCCTACTTATAATTACTTGATCATACTTAGGTTGACCTGAGCCTAAGTATAGGGAGACCGATATCATTCTGTTTACATCACTTATATTCTTTTCTTCTCACTCTCGACCGCCCCATCTCATGCTTTTCTACTATACTTAGTCCCTCAAAAGTAGAAGTATAGGGGGGAAAGTCGACTTCATTTCTTTTACTCAATTATGCTTGGACTATGTCTATACTTCACTTTGTGCTATGAGGGCAAATCACAAGATAAGTATAGGGGGTGCTTGCATATATTCTATATACTTTATCCATAACTCATACTTTCATTGTTTTTATCAAAAATTAGGTATACGTATAAGTTGTGTATATTATTTATACTATCTAAATTTCTTGTGTAAATAATACTTGTTTTCAAAAAAAGAAAGAAAAGGTATATAAAAAACAAAACTAATTAATTTAAGGTTTCATCCCTGACATCTTCACTATCATTCAATACTTGAGGAATGAAAGAAACTCATATTCTTAAGATCCTTTGATTCAGAGTTAACCGACCTTAATCATTAGAGTTTAAGACTTAATAATCCACACTTCCCTAGTTTGAAAGATGTGAGTGCTATATTGCATGCTTAATCTCTACCTTTAATAATATGATCAGCACATGTCACTTACACCACTACATGAATGATGAGATGAGTTGAGATTTTACTTGAGGAATTGGAACTTGAGATTTGAGTCTAGACCTGATTTTAGGATGCTCGAGGATGAAATAAATCAATAAAAGCTTCAAAAAACCTAAGTGTCTACAAACCCTAGCTAGCATGTGAACAAGTTTGCATGCTATCTTTCGATATTTATCTATGTGACTTGGTGTGATGAAACTAAATAAATGTTGATCATTGTGCACCAACTTTTGGTAAAAGTAGTTGAGCTAGCCAACAAGAAAAGAAAGAAAGAAATATTGAAAGAAAAGAGCTCTCAAACACAAAATCAAATTGCAAAGAGCTTCCATCATAGGCGAGCGCTCCCAACCATTTTCAAAGTATCCAAATGGACCAAAGCTAATTAGGACCAATGAGTCGGGCTAATACCTCAAAGGGCTCCACATCGTAAGCGATACAAATCTAGGTGTAAGTATATTAGATACTTAAAAAAAGATACATCCCAGTGTACTCCCATGAAAACAAGTATAGATGACTCAACAACTTTTGACGGACACATTGGTTGGCACCCAAAAATACATGTGTTGAGTAATAAGGCACTCGAGAGGATCTTTGTTCCACTATGAAGGAGAGAGAAATACCCAAACATATATCCTTCATCTTCTGGTCTACCATCTACACTTTCAAGTCTGACAAACTAATGATATGGTTGACTGAATGAAAGAACTGATTTATTCCCTAGTGTTGAGGATTAGGTCTTGAGGAAAGTCTCTTGACCAAGATTTTGAGTGACGTCTCGTCTCGACTCTCATGAAATGTGGTACACCTTAATTGTCATATGTACAACCAAGGAGTCTGATAATTAGAAAAGTTGGATTCCTTTTGACTAGAGCATGAATTGAGCTTAGAATTTTAAGACATTAAAGCCCAAGATTCTTAATGAGATAAGTCTTGAAATTCGCACATGCACAGTCAGGGATTCAACTTTCTAACTCACTAAATTTTGCTTGGGACAAGAAAAGAGATAAGTATAGGGGTATGATGAGAGAAGGCTCAAAAGGTTTATAGGGCAAACAAAGTCAGAAAGGCGATAAGCCGGGAATGCCGGGAGTCTCTGTCAATAGTTTCATTTCCCTATTCCCCTGAAAAAAAGACAAGCCCATTTACCTACTCCTTATTTAGTAGTGCCTTTTCATCCGACTGCGAGAACTCAGAGGCGGACCACTCCACTTGCTTTTTGGACAACTTTCTCGATCGAGCATGACCGGGGAAATCCTACTCTATATGGAAGTTTTAGCAAAATCCCTTTAATAATTCACTAAATAAACTCTCTAAAATCAGTTAATTAACACTCGCTAATTCTTCTAAAATTAAGGATAAAATCAGTAAATAAATAAACCTTATTTTTTTCATGATTAAACTTATCATTTTATGTACAAATTTATTTATTCTTTCTCTAAATTATTCTTTTATTAATCAACTAACATGTCATCAAGAATTAAAAGCCATAAAAAGAACAAAATCAAGAGAAAAAACAAAAATCTGACATTTTATACTTTGTATATATTTTATCTTGGTTGTTTTTATTTTACCATTTTCTAACCTATAAAAAACCCATAAGAAATAGATTAAGTATGTATATATTATATATAAATTAATACACTAATGAAAATCAAATTAAAAATACAAAAAATCATAAAATGCAAAAATATGGTATTTTATTATCTATAGAGTACAATCAAAAATATTATTTGTACAGTTGACCTCTTTCGCTTTTGTGTCCTTCACGAAAGTTGTAGATCCATAGAGACAAACAACTTTCGTGTTAACCACTTTTTGGTTTGACTTCATTTGCTATTTCTTTTTATTTTATTTCATTTATTTTATTTTAATTTTGCTTTTTCGTTATTTTTAAATTTTAATTTTAATTTTAACTTTTTATTATTATTATTTTACTTTATTTTATTTCTCTTCTCTCTTCTCTCTTCATTTCTCCCTCATTCCTTCTCTTTCTCTTATCTCTCACCTGGTCATGTGCCAAGCACGTGACCCACCTTCCCCTCCCACCGTACGTGCAGCGCACGTGCTAGCACCTCCCTTTCCAGGCATGTGGCGGCATATGCCACACCCCTCACCTCCTCTACCTTCGGCAACAGTAATCAGCCTCACAACCTTCCACCTCCGATAGTAATGGCCATCCTGCGTGATTGACGCCATCATCACTACATATAAAGCACATGTACCGCCCTTCATCTTTATCATCAGTCGTTTTCACATGGAAAGGAGAGAGGACTATTTCTACCCGTAGCTGACAGTTACAGTTGGCCTCAGTCGAGCTTTAACTCTCCCTTTCTCCCAGCGAGATCCGACGAGGGATCCCTCATCGTTGTTGCCTCGATCATGTGGTTGTTTTAGCTCAAGCCTCGCCGGACTCTCGAGCGAAGAATGAAACTATTGCTGCTCCTCCAATTGAACACCCACCTCCAGGTGATTTCCTTTTCTTTTATTCTTCTTCTCCCTTCTCGCTTTTCACCGCCTATGTGCTCCACCGGCCTTCACCACTATCCTCCCAGTTTCCCCTTCTATCTCCAGGACCTTTCAACCTCCGACCTTGCAAAGGCCGGAGCAGTAGATACCTTCCTCCATCTGTACGGGAGCTCCACACTCCCCCCTTTGTTTTGGGCCAATCTTGCATGTCCTCTACTTCAGCAGTCCATCGTGCCCTCTTCTTCCTTCGCATCACCTACACTAGCTAATCGCACCACCTACTCTAGCTACGCTACCAGCTTCGATCACTGGCTCTGTCACCAACTATTTTACTGACATACTCAACAACAACAGAGCCTTCAGGGCTCCGTACCTCGTGTCGATCCTCAACTGATTCCAACACTGACCTTATCTGCACCATTGTTCCATCAGTCGCCCTGCAGCTTTGCCTCGTGCATATATCTCCTGAGGCCAAGCTCCTCTTACCTCGTCGCTCACCACAACTTCACCCTTGGTCGAGCTCAATCGCCTAGTTCCTCTACCAATGCCTCAACCTCCCAGTCGTTCACCGTCGACTCCCAGCTACCATTGGATTGAGGGGTCGACCAAGGCAGCCCCAAGCCTCTTAAACACACATGAGCCACCACATCGGCTCAGGCTCTCCGAGCTTCCAGCCCCTTCTATGAGCCTCCAAGCGCACGTGCCTGGTGTGTGTGCTAGGGGAAAATTGTTAAGACTCTGCCCTCCCCATTTCTAATAAATCGCACAGGGGTTCCCGTCAGTTAAGGACATGTGCGTGGCACGTGCCCTCTAGGAAAATGGCAGGACACCTCCCCTAATTTAAATAATTATAGATAAGCCCCTCTAGGGATCTCTTTAAGGCAAAACTATTATTTTTATTAGATTTAGACCCCTAGATCTTCATTTTATCTTATATGTTGCATTCGAACTCTGATTTTTATGCACCATATGTCATTTTGAAGTTATTTTCATGCTCTATCATTTTGCATAACTTGTGGATAAATCTGAAGTTATTTATTGAGAATTATTATTTGAGGATGTCTTGTGTTATGCAGGCTTGTTTTTGACATATTTGTGCTCTTTGATTGAGAAATTGAGAATCTTTAATAGGTACTTAGCTAAGAATATTGTGCGAGATTAATCTTCCTGCGTAGAATGGAAAAATATTATTTAAAGAATTAACTTTGTGCAGGGGCTTATCCAAGGAAAAAGAACCATTAATGATTTAATTTCTGTACGAGATTCAATCGTGGAGATTTTATCTAATTAATTCTTTTTATAATTGTTTTTACTCTTCAAGAACTAATATTTGCAAGGGTGTTATAGAGGAGGTTAATTTAATTCTCGATATTTGATGTTATTAAACTCTATTTTCTTAAGGATTAAATTAGAGAAATTTTGGAGATCAAATTGTTGTGCGATCTCATTAATTGCAGGATTACTCATAGAACTATTTGCACTCTTGACTGCATCTGGATTTAAATTGATTATATTTCTTGAGTTTGATTCTTCTTGATCTATGAACTTATTTCCAAGATATTGATTAATATTGTTTGGATTAAAAATCATAATCACATATTCGATGCTCAATTTTCTTTTCTATTTATTTGTTCATCGCATTTCTTTTCATTTATTTTAGATTTTATTTTTTGATATGAAAATTAATGCAGTAATTAATTGATTAATTAATCTAATTTAAAATCACACAACTAAAAATCACAGTCCCATGTGTTCGACCTCGGTACACTAACCATGTAAAAGTACTCCACATATTCAAATTTGTGGTTTTTGCTGAATTGAAATTTATCTTCTATACAATAATATTAGATTGTCAAAGAGGCGCTATTTCGAGTTCATCAGGGGTCCTTAGGTTGTCTTATATAGGAGAGGAACATATTGGAAAAATTACAAGAAGAAGATAAAAGAAATAGAAAATATAAAATTAATATTAAAGATAACAAATATTACAACATATCACAATAAATAATATTCATTATTTATATTTAACAATAAATGATATAGTAATAAATTAAAAATAACGCTACTACAGTTACATCTGTCCCCGTGTGAATACCGGTTAGTGCATAAAATACCATTTATTCTCATAAGCATGTTTATTTTAAAACGTTTCGGATTCAATAACCAACCAAACTCAAACATTTATTGAAATAACACATCAACCTTTTATTAAACCGAACTTGATTTCGGTAGGAATAAATACTATAGCAAATATCTCCCGAAGCATCCAATGAAATGTCCTAATCGAAATGAGTTGAGTGCAGATCAAATTCGATCATCTTTTCCCTTCACTATCAATAGCAAACGTTTCTCCGTTAATGACATTCTGCGAGATCCATGTGGCATCTTACAGAAAACCTCCTGAAATTTTCCAAATTGCTCATCAACCCTCCTACAACGGCTCTCTTTAACCCCAATCCCTCAAATCGATGAATTTTTTTCGGAATTATCAAATCCAAGAACAAAAAGAAATTGATGTCGTAAATCAAGCAAAAGCTCAAAATTGTTAGTCAATAAATTACATTACAAATGATTCTAGTAATGGAACTTTCGGAAACATTATTGCAAAAAAATATATCAATAAAAATATTCATTGATGATTATTCAAATTGATAGAAGGAGTCGAGAAAATCAAGAGAAGCACCCTAGAAAGGTACACCTAATATATAAAGGATTTTTACTCGACAGCTATAAACTTTGCCACTTACCTCCACGATCTTTAAAACAACCTAATCCCCCCCCCCTCCAATCATGTAAATTTGTCTACTCTTACCTCATGAACCATGAACCATGCGGTTAATATGTTTAAAGCTCGTGGAAGTTCTTTACGAGATAATTACGCTGTGGAAAAGGTCGTAAAGGTTATTTAAAAAATTTATAAGACCTGTAGGGTAAAAGTCCCAATATCATCCGCGCTCAAAACCTCTCTTTCACTCCCGCCCACATCTCCAATTCCCACCGCACGGCGCCTCTCCTTCCGCCTCTCCCTCTCTACCGCTCTATCAAATTATAGCAAAAAAACGGATGGGAGGACCCTTCTCTCTCTCTCTCTCCCCGAGACTAAACAACCCCCAAAACCAAGAGAATGCAACAAACAAGGGAGGGGTTCCTCACCATGGCCTGACCCCCACCTTTAGCAGTAGTAACCCCCCACCCACAGAAGCGTTTCTCCACCACAAGGCGTACAGGAAAACATAACGCCCACCTCTCCACCCGCCCCCCCCCCCCCCCCGTTTTCCTGTACGCCGGTGACCGTTATCCAATTCCCAATCCATGTCGTCTACAACCCCTCCCCTCCTCATCTTCCTCCTCCTCTCCTCGGCAACGCACGCGTACGTCCCCGACGACGCGATCCTCCTCAATTGCGGATTCTCCGACGACTCACCCGACGCTGACGGCCGCACGTGGTCCGGCGACAATGACAGGCAGGTCACCATCACCTCCAGCAACTCCGCCCCGGCGAAAGCCGCATACCAAGACCCCGCCCTGCCGTCGCAGGTCCCGTACATGACCGCACGCGTCTTCTCCTCGGAGTCCGCCTACCGCTTCGCCGTGAAGGGCAAGACCCGGCATTATGTCCGTCTCCATTTCTATCCGTCCTCCTACAACAACCTCGCGCCCGAGGATGCATACTTCGGCGTCACCGCCACCGGCGGTGCCGCCGCGGTCACGCTCCTACGGAACTTCAGCGCCTACGTGACCGCGCAAGCGCTCACACAGGCCTATATAGTGAAGGAATTCTCATTGCCACCGTCCGCCGATGGCACGATCGTGCTTACATTCACACCGACACCGGAGCATAAGAATTCCTACGCATTTGTGAATGGTATCGAGGTGATATCGACACCGGACGAGCTCTACGGGTCGCCGGCATTGATGGTTGGCTTTGCTGACCAGACAATTGCCGTCGGCGCCGGCGCTCTTCAGACCATGTACCGGCTGAATGTTGGCGGGCAGTACATCCCCCCCAAGAATGACTCCGGCGGGCTGTCGCGGCCTTGGTACGATGACTCGTTGTACATCTACGGTGCCGGTTTCGGTGTGACATTCTCCGCTGAACAGAACGTGACACTTCAGTACCCTCCTGAGCTGCCGGATTACGTCGCACCGCTCGACGTCTACAGCACCGCACGGTCGATGGGGCCGGACCCGAAGGTCAACCTGAATTATAACCTGACATGGATCTTCCAGGTTGATGCCAATTTCACCTACGTGGTGAGGCTCCACTTCTGCGAGCTGCAGCTCACTAAGCTCAACCAGAGGGCCTTCAACATCTTTGTGAACAACCGCACAGCGCAGGCAGGAGCCGACGTAATCGGCTGGACCTCGTCGAAGGCAGTGCCAGTGTACAAGGATTATGCAGTCTACATGGCAGACGGCTTCGGCGACGAGCAGCTCTGGGTAGCTATGCATCCGGCGGCCGACTCGAAGCCCGAATTCTACGACGCAATCCTCAACGGCTTTGAGATCTTCAAGCTCGCTGATCCCACCGGAAATCTTGCTGGGCCCAACCCGGAGCCATCCCCGATGATGGTCGAAGCAGAAGCCATCCCGCAATTCAACTCAAATACCAACAGCAACGCGCACGTCATCGGTGGCGCCGCAGGCGGCGCAGCCGCCTTCGGCCTGGTCTTTGCGATCTGCATCGTGGTGTACCAGCGTAAGAAGCGTGATGAAGGAGGTGACACCGGCGCCTCTGGGTGGCTCCCACTCTATGGAAATTCCCACACCGGCAGCAAGTCGACGATATCTGGCAAGAGCACCGCAAGCAGCCATCTATCGAGCCTCGCCGCAAGCCTCTGCCGTCACTTCTCGTTCGCGGAGATCAAGCAGGCCACAAAGAATTTCGACGAGAATCTGGTGATCGGTGTCGGCGGGTTCGGTAAGGTGTACAAGGGGATCGTCGACGGGGGGTCGATGAAAGTCGCGATCAAGCGGTCGAACCCGTCGTCGGAGCAAGGGGTGAACGAGTTCCAGACGGAGATCGAGATGCTGTCGAAGCTCCGGCACCGGCACCTGGTCTCCCTGATCGGGTACTGCGAGGAGAACGGCGAGATGATCCTCGTCTACGACTACATGGCGCACGGCACGCTGCGTGAGCACATCTACAAGAGCAACAAGCCTCCCCTGTCCTGGAAGCAGAGGCTGGAGATCTGCATTGGAGCAGCCAGGGGGCTTCACTACCTCCACACCGGTGCCAAGTACACCATCATCCACAGGGACGTGAAGACTACCAACATCCTCGTCGACGAGAATTGGGTCGCCAAGGTCTCCGATTTCGGGCTGTCGAAGACGGGGCCGAGCGACATGAACCAGACCCACGTGAGCACAATGGTGAAGGGCAGCTTCGGGTATCTCGATCCGGAGTACTTCAGGAGGCAGCAGCTGACCGACAAGTCCGACGTGTATTCCTTCGGCGTGGTGCTGTTCGAGGTGCTCTGCGCGAGGCCCGCGCTGAACCCCAACCTGCCCAAGGAGCAGGTGAGCCTGGCGGACTGGGCGCTGGCGTGCCAGCGCAAGGGGACGCTGGCGGACATAATCGATCCCCATCTCAAGGGGAAGATCCATCCGGAGAGCTTGAGCAAGTTTGCGGAGACGGCGGAGAAGTGCCTCGCCGATCACGGCACCGATAGGCCGTCGATGGGGGACGTGCTGTGGAACCTCGAGTTCGCACTGCAGCTGCTGGAAGCCGGAGGGGAAGGCGGGAAGGCGAAGGCCCAGGCGATCGACGAGAACTTCGTGGATGTGAGCCTCAACGAAGGGGGCAGTTTTGGCGGGAGCGAGGATTCAAACGAGGACGATGATCCAATGTTCAACATTATGAACCCCAAGGGGAGGTGAGGAGCGGAGTGTGAGTTGATTTGCTTGAATGGAGATGTACATGTAATGATGCTGTTGAAGGCATGATGACGATTCTTTCTTTCTAATGCAATATATACTTTGTATTTTTGCTGTTTTGAGGTGTAGGTACACGGGATGGATGCATGTTTTCCAACTTCTTTTGTTGGGAGTTGTGATGTAATTGTAGGGATCGTTTTACGTTTTCTAACTCTCGGATGCATTCTATGATGCAGTTGTATTTCTTTCTCGGATTTCCTGTGGAAATTTGTTCGAAGATTATTCCATCTTAAATATAATAGAACGAAGATTTTTTCTTTCACCTCAAAGCTGGGAATGTGGATGAAAGAAACCAACGATAACATTTGTGGAGCACCATTCTTATTCATGTCGTTTGTGATTCTCGATTTTCTTCCTGTATTATATATACTAAAGTTGGTGTCGTTCGTCGTGCTCATTTGCTCCATAGATCATTTTTTTCGCTCAGTTATCTTTCGCTCGGTATCCTTTCAAGCAAATTGAAAGGATACATGCTTTTTGCGAGAATTATTTTTTGATGTTGCTCGACAGCGAGAGGATCCTCTGCAGTACTGCAGTGTCTGCAGTAACCGTGCGAGCCGCTTCATCTTGATCGAGCGGTTCATACGAATTCAAACTTTCCGTGGGCTCATACCGTATGAATCCGTGTGAACCACTCGATCAAGATCGAGCGGCACGTGCGGTTACTGCAGAGTCTACGGTACCGCAAACGATCCGAAACCTGCTCGACAAACATTGTGAAGAGATCGACCAAAAAAATGACCATAATGTGCAAGTTTTCAGTGTAGTGCAACGCATGATAAAGATGCTCTCTTCCATACAAGTCTCTTCCATACAAGTCCTCTGTCTTGCGAGTCGCAACACAATGAAAGAGAGGATGTAATTCTTATCTCTCTCATCAGCGTCGTCGATCTCCACATCGATAACCACAGCACATAAAATCCATATATATAGGACATCGGTAGTCCTATTTGGAAAAAGAAAGATCAATTATCTTTTAGGATTAGAAGTTATATTTTCCTGATCCTATTAGAAGTAGGAGTTCAGATTTCTTTATTTGCTCGTCTCCATGGAGTATAAATAGGGGGTATGGGGTGCATATCAGGATCATCCCAACACAAGCTCTCCTAGCACAAGAAAGAAATAAGAAAGAGAAAGAAGAAAGAAAGTTCGTGGTTGCCGTGGAGTTTGGAGGGAGTAACCTTTGGAGCAGTTCTTCTCCAACATTCTTGCCTTCAATTTGGCGACGGATTTACCATTAGGTGATATTTCCCCTCTCTATTATTCTCCATTATTTGGTGATTTGTAGCACCGTATTGATGGCCTCTTTTTGTGAGCCCCTCACGGGAGATTACTTTGATTATAGTGCTTGCTTTTGGGTTGCGATCAACCCCATAGTTTTTCCCCTCACATTGAGGGTTTTCCGCGTTAATAATTCTCTATGTATCTGTGGTTGATTTTTACTGTAGTTGAGATACTTTCTCGTAGTTGATATATCTTGCAAGATCCGTCTATCGACTTTGATTATTTTTCCGCAAATCAATTTATACTGGGAATCTATTCCAAATAGCTTCGGCTGGAGCACTGTGAAACTGGACCTTGGAGGGACTTGACGGATCTTGATGGCATTCGAGGTTGCTTCAGCTGAAACACCGTGCACCTGGCTCTTGGAAGGGAGTCGTGAGAGATGCGAGGTTTGCTGCTGCATTGGTGGCGTGGCAGTTTGATTCTTTTCCGGAATTGGAGAGTTGTGCATTTGATTGCTATGAAGGTGCTGACTATTTGAATGAAGCTGATAAATGACCTTTAGTGATCAACAATCTGACCGTTTCACGGTCGTAGTTGTGAGATGATCGGATCCGACAGTGCCACATCGTGCAGGTGCGGGGAAGATGGGGATGAATGGCTCGATGGGTTTGCGCCTTATAAATAGACCTCCCAACGGAAGGAGAAGCGATCAAGCAACTCCTCGAGTGCGGGAGCCCCCTTCATCTTTCTCTCATTCTCTCTCGAACTAGAAAAGGCGGCGTACCTTGACACATCCTCGACATATAAGACTAGTATCAGAGCTCATTCACAATCCAAACCCGTGTGTCATCTTCACTAATGCCGACGTTCCTCATGCTCGCCCTTTGGTCGTCGATGCTGTTCGTATCCATATTCCCGACTGAAATCTGAAACTCTAGATGAAAGGTAAGGTTTTCTTTATTTTTTTTTGTTTGAAAAGGGTGTGGGGACTTTTTTTTGCTCAAAGAAGAGCCGCACATTATTTTATTGCTCAGGGGACCACAAGCCTCTTTATTTTTTCTAAGTAGGGACATCTTTTTCCTTTTTGATACTTTTTTTAAGCAATATGGGGATTGCCTGCTTCTTGCCATACTCGTGAGTTTTAAAAAAAATTGCAAAACCACACTCGTGTTTCATTCGAATAAAAATAAAATTTTAACTTTTTTTTGGCTATTGCTGTATAATTATAAATTGCAATATTTTAAATTATATTGAATCATGGGGGGTAAGAAGTTTAATTAGAAACGAGTAAGCTTGATTGATTAACTTTATAAGGGAGAAGGGTTCATAATTGTCTCTTATTTTTGTTTTCCTTTATTTTTTAATTGTCTCTAAATATAATAACACTTGCCTACTCGTGGTTTCTTTAAAGTTCCTTGATCTATTTTTTTAGAATTAAACCATCCTGAACCTAAAACACAATTGAAGGCTTTTTTTATTACTTTATCTATGTATTTTTTTTATTAAAATATTGTATGGATCTATTGATTTTTTCGTCCATATGCTTATTATTTTTTATTGATTATCTTTTTTTAAATTTATCTTTTATTATTCCTATTAAATTGTATAATCTCATTTAAAAATTATTTCATTAGATCCAAAATGACAAGCAAGACAATTGCTACTGTAGTGGGAAAAATTGATTACCTTAATGGTACTAATTATAAGTTATGGAGTAGAAAGATCTACTATGACTTGTTGCACGATAGCATGCACTTCATCATAGACAAATTCAGCCCAACCTTATCTGAAAATCCAACTACGGAGGAAATTCGCTCTCGCGGACATTGTAAGAAAATAGATAATAGGGCTAGGAGATTCATTCTGACCCACATGGATTTGAACTTGATTCGGGTCTTTGAGACATGTGAATTATCTTACGAGCTTTGCACCACAGTTAAGGAGAAATATCACTCCAAGTCAGAAGTGAGCGTCCAACTTCTTCTTCTACACAAGTACAACTCATGTAGAATGACGAAATCTGAAAGCATCCCCGAGCATGTGAACAAGATGATCGTGATGGCCAAGGATCTAACGTTTATTGATTGCGCAATTCTAGAGAGGATGTAGATCGCAACCATACTAGGAATTCTCCTATTGTCATTCGACATGGTTGCCACATATCTGAGGATGAATGGCAACATTAAGTCTGTGACGGACCTACCTGTTCAATTGACAATTGAGCAGGACCTATCGAAGTAAAGATCAAAAATTGAGATCTTTGAAGTTGAGGACAAAGAAGAAGAAGCAAATGCCGTACATGTAAAGAAAAGACTAGACCCCTCCAAGGCAAATTTCTAGGGAAAGAGTGGGAAATACCTACGTGGTTCTTGTTACGGTTGTGTCAATATAGTCATTTCAAGGTCAATTATCCCAACAAGAAGTCAGGAAATTCTAAAAAATCCTGAAAATAAAGGCAAGAAAATATAACATTCGTAGCTGTCGTGGAATGCAACTCCATCGTTGTGGACAGTTACGGATGGTGGTTCAGCTCTGGAGCAACTAGACACATCGTGAAGACAAAAGAGGGTCCGCTTAACTTCAAGGAACCGAGCAAAAGAGAACATCGGATCTTCATGGAAAACAACGCCTACCTGAACGTGGAAGGTGTTGGGACATACATACCTGATCTGGAGATAGAGTTATGGTACTGAATGATGTATTATATACCCAGGGATACGCCAAAACCTGATCTCTATCCCAATGTTGTTTAAGAAGAATTTTGAAGTCTGCTTTTATAAAAAGCTTGTATCTATATGCAAGAATAAGGTCTATGTGATGGGAAAGTTTGTGCGGAGCATGACATGTTCTTCCTTCTTGTAATAAGCTCTACTGAATCAATGAATGTCTCTTCTGAGTATTCCTTGTGTTGTTTGTCTGACTATGACTTGTGACACATGAGACTGGATCATTCAGGAAATTCTAAGATGGATCAAATGATGAAGGCAAATATGTTTCCTAAGATCATGGGTGCAAGGATATTACCTTGCGAACACTATCTGACCGGAATGATGAGAAGACCCTTCTCACCGGAATTCGATCAATATAGTTACTAGATTTGATCCATTCGAACATATGTGGACCACTGAGTGTCAGCACAAATAGAAATAAGGAATACTTCATAACATTCGTTGAAGATTACTCAAAATTCTCCTATATCTATCTCTTAGGAAGAAAGTTGGAAGCACTTGAAACAGTTAAGAGATATACGACGGAAGTGGAGACAAGATTGAGAAAATCAATTAATATCCATAGGACAGATAGAGGTGGGGAATATACCTCAAAGGAGTTTGAGGATTACTACATTCAGACAGGCATTTGTAGACAAACTACAATACCCTATTCTAAAAAAATGGATCAAGTTTTTGATCCATTTTTTAGAGTTAAACCATCCTGAAACTTAAACGTTGAAGGTTTTTTTATTACATGATCCATGTATTTTTTTTGTTTGTGGATTAAAAGATTGTGTGGATCTATTAATTTTTTTCGTCCATCTACTTATTATTTTTTATCGATCGTCTCTTTTTTAAAATTAGCTTTTAATATTCCTATTAAATCATATAATATCATTAAAAAATATTTCATTAGATCCAAAATGACAAGCAAGATAATTACCACATGAGTGGGAAAAATTGATTACCTTAATGGTACTAATTATGACTTATGGAGTAGAAAGATCTACTATGACCTGTTGCACGATAGTATACACTCCATCATATAAAAAACCCGGCCCAACCTTATCTGAAAATCCAACTATGGAGAAAATTAGGTCCCGCGAACAGTGGGAGAAAATAGATAATAGGGCTAGGAGCTTCATTCTGACCATATGGATTTGTAACAGATTCGGGTCTTTGAGATATGCAAATCATCTTACGAGTTTTGCACCACAGTTAAGGAGAAATATCACTCCAAGTCGGAAGTGAGCATCCAACTTCTTCTACATAAGTATAACTCATGTAGAATGAAGGAATCTGAAAGCGTCCTCGAGCATGTGAACAAGATCGTGATGGCCAAGGATCTAGCGGCTGCTGATTGCGTAATTCTAGAGGGGATGCAGATCGCAACCATACTAGGAAGTCTCCTACTATCATTCAACATGGTTGCCACATATCTGAGGATGAATGGCAACATTAAGTCTTTGACGGATCTACCTTTCCAGTTGGCAATTGAGCAGGACCTATCGAAGTAAAGATCGAAAATTGTGATCTTTGAGGTCGAGAAAGAAGAAGAAGCAAATGTTGTACATGTGAAGAAAAGACTGGACCCCTCCAAGGTAAATTTCAAAGGAAAGAGTGGGAAATAAACACGTGGCTCTTGCTATAGTTGCGGCAATATGGTCATTTCAAGGTCAATTACCCTAACAAGAAGAAGTCGGGAAATTCTAAAAAATCCTAAAAATAAAGTCAAGAAAAAATAAAATTCGTGGATGTCGTGGAATGCAACTCCATCGTCGTGGACAGTTACAGATGATGGATCAACTCTGGAGCAACCAGACATATTGCAAAGATGAAAGAGGGCCCGATGGACTTCAAGGAACTGAGCAAAGGATAACAAAGGATCTTCATAGAAAACAACACCTACCTGAACGTGGAAGGTGTTGGGACATACATACATGATCTGGAGATAGCGTTATGGTATTGAATGATGTATTATATACCCAGGGATATGCCAAAACCCGATCTCTATCCCAATGTAGTTTAAGAAGGATTTCAAAGTCTGCTTTTATAAAAAGCATGTATCTATAGGCAAGAATAATATCTATGTGATGGGAAAGTTTGTACCTAAGCACGACCTATTATGCCTTCTTGTAATAAGCTCTACTAAATCAATGAATGTCTCTTCTGAGTATTACTAGTGTTGTTTGTCTGACTATGACTTATGACACATGAGACCGGGTCATCTAAGAAATTCTAAGATGGATCAAATAATGAAGGCAAATATATTTCCTAAGATCATGGGTGTACGGACATTGTCCTGCGAACAATGTATGATCGGAATGACGAGAAGACCCTTCTCAACCAGAATTCAGTCAATATAGATATTAGGTTTGATCCATTCGGACGTATGTGGACCACTGAGTGTCAGCACACATAGAAATAAGGAATACTTTATAACATCCATTGATGATTATTTAAAATTCTCCTATGTCTATCTCTTAGGAAGAAAGTTGGAAGCATTTGAAACATTTAAGAGATATAAGATGGAAGTGGAGACAAGAATGGGAAAATCAATCAAGACCCATAGGACAGATAGAGGTAGGGAATATACCTCAAATGATTTTGAGGATTACTACATTCAAATAGACATTTGTAGACAAACTATAATGCCCTATACACCACAATAGAATGGTGTAGCAGAAAGAAAAAATTGAACCTTGATGAATGTAGTAAGGATATGCTTTCACACTCAGGACTCTCCAAGAAATTATGGGGAGAGACATTGGTGACTGCAAACTATATACAGAACATGATTCTCACCAAGTTCGTAGAATCAACGTCATATGAAATATGGAATGACAGAAAGCTCGAATTGGGTTATCTTCGGAAATGGGGATGTGTTGCCCATATTCTGGTGTCGAGTCATCTTAGAGTAAGCTAGACTTCAGGACATTGAAATCAAGTTTATTGAACATAGTGACAATTTTAAAGGATATAGGTTCTTCCATGAAACTAAAGGTCTGATCAAAAGTCATGATGCCACTTTCATTGAAATTAATCAAGAAAATAAGCAAGAAGTAGAGGAATCAGATCCTCTTATTGTACTATAGGACAATGAAGATGACTTGAGCATTAGACAAGAACTTAAGGATGATATCGATCATCCAGATACAGAGAATGAACCTATGAAACAAGATGATCCTTTAGAGGAAGTGGGTGGACCCACACAACTCATGAGTATAATCAGAAACAAGAGACCCAGAACACGATCCTCATGTATGTAAGTTTCTTTCGAACATTCATTTATACTAGTGGGAGGATCCATATCTCTTTCATGAGGGGGAAGATTGCATCTGTAGGAGGTGCATTCCTCAATAGAAGCCCACTGTATCCTCAAACATTGTCATGCCTGAGAATCAGGATGACACCACTCTGGAAAGCATATGGCAGTGAAAGTTCTACAATGTGACCTCTGGTGGCCAACTCTCTTTAAAGATGTAGAAGATTTCTTGAAAAGATTTATTGATTGTCAGAAGATGGGCAGAACCATCAGAATGAGAGATACAATGCCCCTAAAGTATATTCAAATTTCAAACATATTTTGTGGGGGGAATTGACTTCATGGGCCCATTTCCCAACAGTCGGGATTTGAGTACATTCTGCTTGTTGTCGATTATGTTAGTCATTGGGTAGAGGCTATCCCAACCCTGGTCGTCGATAGTCGCACCATCTATCGGTTTCTGAAGGAACACATTATTGCACGGTTTGGGATTCCCAAAATTCTGATATCAGATAGGGGTAGCCATTTCATAAATAGAGAAGTAAAGAAACTGACTCAGGAATATGCATTAAGCATTGAGTAGCTTCTCCATACTACCTGCAATCTAATGATTTGGCAGAATGTTCTAATAGGGAGATCAAAATAATTCTCCAGAAGATTGTGCATTCAAATAGAAAGAACTGATCTCAATTGCTTGACTCGATTCTCTAAGCCTATCGGACCATGTACAAGTATCCCTTGGGACTATCTCCCTACCATCTTGTATACATCAAGCCTTGTCATTTGCCCTTTGAACTAATTCACAAATCTTCGTGGGCAATAAATATTTGTAATTTGGACCCCAAGAAAGTAGGAAATAACAGAAAGCTTGATCTGAACAGACTTCTTGAATTTAGATACTATGTATATAACAACAACCTGCTATACAAGGAGAAGGTCAAGAAGTGGCATGACAAGCACATCCGCTGAAAGACTTTCGAAATGGGTCAGAAGGTTTGGTTGTTTGATGTAAAGTTAAATATCTTTCCAAGGAAGTTGAAGAGCAAGTGAACCGAGGCGTTCATTGTGAAGCATGTATGTGACAATGGAAGTATCGTAATATCTAGTTTGTTAGCTAACACGCAACCCTTCATCATTAACGGAGCTTCTAAAGCCATATCTTGAGCATGATACTTTCGTGTCTGTGTTTGACGTAATGCAGGTGGTCAATGATCAAGAACTTCGAGTTGCAGCATCTATAGATTCAAACAGGATAATAAAAAATATTTTTGATTAGTTGATCTTTTTCTTTTTTCATTCTTTCATTCTACCGATAAGTTACTCATCCTATTCATCATTGTTATACTTAGGATATACTTCATCCTAAGTATAGGGGGGATGCATGTATGCGGTGCTCATTCTTTAATCCCATCAGATGTCTCCTCAATTCTTGAAATCCTTCCTATATAGGGATATTTTACCCTAAGTATAAGGGGAGACAGGTCGAGTCGATTGATTTGTTTATTCCCACCCGTAACCCTCCTTGTTATGTACATAGTCTGTCGTGCTTAGGTTACTTGATCCTAAGTACGGGGGGACGATTGACTTCCTACTCTTTATTCAGTCATTCTAGTATAGACCTTCTTATACTTAGTACGAGTTATGTCTTCCTTTCTCTCCCATCTATGATGACATAGCTCAATCTAAGTATAAGGTAATCATACATAAGTTGTATATATTTTAGCCTTAACTCATACTTGCATATTTTTTATAATGTGGCAAACTCATAAATTAAAATACATATCAAAATTATTTTAATTACAATTAATAAATATGTTAAAATATTTTGTAAAATGTTTGAAAAATGGCTGGAAAATTTCTTTGAATTTTTTTGTTAAACGGTTTGAATAATATTTGGTAACCTATTTTCAGATCTTTGTAAAAATATTTTGTTTGTAAAAAATTATTTTCTTTATTTAAATAAAATATTTTGAAAATCTATTTACAAATGGTTTGAAAAATGATTGTAAAAACACTTAGAAAAATCTATACATATTGTTTGAAAAATCTTTGCAAAATGATTTTCAAAGTTTGTAAATATTTGCAAAAATTATTTTGTCAAATTATTTTCAGAAATAAAGTTTCAAAATGTTTTTAAAAACATTTTCAAATAAAAATCTTTTGCAAATTCTATAACCCTGTAAAAACCAAGTGTAGGTTCCTTCACCCGACTCTTGTAAATAAGAAGATGCACTCCCGTATAAATATCTGCACATATTTCTTTTACTAACCCTTTGTTCTTTTTAAAAATAGCTAAAAATTGCAAAGCCAAAAATCCATAAAAAATACAAAATGTTTACAAAAATCACATAAAAATTTGCAAAACTTTTCAAAATGTCATAAAAAGTTCAAAAACAAGAAAACTACTTTACAAAAAGATTTTTATCTACATTGCATGGCATTTGCATTTTTTGGATTGATAATGATAATTGAACAAGTCTAAATAAAATTTGAAGATTTAAGTTTAATTGAATAAGGCTAAATAAAATCCACTTAATCACAGGAACCTTAGAGGAATAGGAATTGAGGCGCTTTAGGTGTACTACACTTAATTCTTTGAAACCACACGACTTGGTTCAGTGTCGTCTTAACTGCCTAAGTAGAATATTTTGGAATTCACACATGACTCTTGTCGACAATGACCTAACTTGCACACCTGAACCTTGTACATTACTCAACTCAGTTGAAGTGGTAGATGGATGGATTTGTCGGCATGAGACACAAGCGAATGGAAACATACAAAGTCACAATTCCATGGCCATTATGCCCCAACCCGATCTAGTTGACATTAGGTCTAATGACATAATATTGTTTGTTGGAATAATGCTTCAAAAGAGAGATAATCTACTGGCAAAAGAAGAAAAATTCTTTATGTGAATGTTGTTGTATATTCTATTTAAAAAATGCAAAATCAAAAACTCCAAAAATAGACAAGCAAAAATCAGAGAAAAATCAGTTCCCGTCAGAGCATGTATGTAGTTAATAAGCAAGCTTGAGCTTCAAAGTCAAAGATACATGTGAGTCTGCAGCAGGATGACTTGGCTACACTGGTCAAGCATCTCAAGATAGGTAGCTACATTGTTTGCCATCCATTACTCCTATCCACCCCCTCTTCTTGAACCAGTTGTACTTGAACTTAGAAGGGATTAGCCCACTTCTCGAGAAAAGAGTTATTGGATTAGGAAATTAGGGTCACCATGTTGGAGGTGCCTAACTTTTACCATTTCACCCGAGAGGGGCTATATATCACTGATATAGTACAAGATAGACTCATAGGCATAAGGGACTGTGTATGACATCAATTTGTTCTGACATGGCTATTGAGGAGACTTGGGCAGAGTTTTGTGATTCTTAGAGACTATTGTATTTCAAGTCTGGTTCCCAATAAGGTTCCTACCAAACTAAAAATTCAGAGGTCCGACTGAGCTCCAAAGTTTGATATTATGAAGACTGGTTTAAAAGTTAAAATCAATCCAAGTTCTTTATTTTTCTTTTCTTTATTTTCTTTTTTGCACTTATAAGAATAAGTGTTTGCTGAGGACTAGCAAAGGCAAGTATAGGGGGTGACGAATCTCCATTTCATCACCTTTATTCTTTCAATTTGACCTTAAATCCCTAGCTAAATGCATGTATATATCATTAATTTATTAAAATAAACATTGTATAGATTGTATAAAATATTGTATATTTAATACATTTAAATTTAAAATAAAAGAATAAAGGAAGAAAATAAAAGGAAGTTAAAGACCATAGGTATTGAATTACTTTAGACCCCAAGACTCAGTCATCACTATGACTTGGTTGACATGGTAGAAGAATTATACAGAAAATACAATTAAAACCCTAATTATTGTAGCTCAGATATTGCTTTTTGGTACCTTTTGTATTATTTTTACACCTCAAATAATAAAATCCTCAATATGAATATTATAAATAAAAATACAAATAAAAATACAAATTGATTTCACATAAAAATAATGCACAGTGTGCCGAGATACAAAATAAAAAAATAAAATAAAATTTTGTAGACATGTATCTTCTCCATATTTTATCAAAATTGACCAAAACACCTTTAGTTGTATATAAAATTAAATGAACTATTTAATGGAAGTGGTCTCATTCAATTTGGAGTTAAGATGCAGAAGTTAGTTTTTGGGCCCCGATTATGTAATATACATGTATATTATATTCAATATAATTATTCTTTATATGATTCACTTTATTTTCTTTTTATAGAATTATAAATATTATTTGAGTTATATGTACATAATAAATAAAATAAACCATTAAAAAGAAAATAAAATAAATGATATATTCTAATACATAAATAAATTATACCTATATATACCTATAACATATATGTATATAATTAGATAACATACATTTGAATTCAGAAAAATAAATAAATATATGTATGTATTTAAATAAATTAGAATTATATAAGATACATGTACAAAATAATAAAATATATAATACAGAATAAAAATATCAAAATCCTGGTATTTTTACCTATAATTATACATGTAAATATTAATTTATAATAAAATTCTTCTAAAAAATAAAAATATGTATAAAATACTACATTAAATTACAATCATTTTGTTTTAATAAAATTTTAGTTACTTCATTTATTATTTATTTCTGGTTTTAAAGGTGTTTCTGCTTTGGAATTTTCTAGGTAGCCCATGTGGACCAACCAAAATTGCTCCCCTGTTGACCCAGGTCAGCTGGACCCTTCTCTCTTCCTCGAGCGTCGGACTATTAGAACCTGGTTCTTCACCCATTTATCTTCTCCAAACCATGATACTCTAGCTTGACGTTCTACGCCATTTGCGGAGATTGAATCTCATTGATTCACATCAATCCACAGATATGGTCGATCTTCATCGATTCAATCAGCAGCCTCCATCGAAGTCCCCTCTTTTTACATCCTATAAAGCTTCCTCCTCAGTTTCATCTCCAATTTTGATCCTCTTTGGTTGCTCTTAGCTGCTCAGTTCCATTGCATTTGCTTCTTCTTGGTGACAGTTTGAACTCGGGAGGAGCTGCAGCAAGGAGGAGCATCGGAGGTGGTGATCCACCCATCATCGGAGGAGCTCTGTCAGATGGTTTCATCTCCTCGACTATGGTTGAGTCGAGGACATATCTTTATGTTCTTAGGTAACTCTAGTGTTTAGATTTCGATTCTTGCATTTAATTTCCATTTTAAGAGCACTCCTAATATCAATTTCAAAAATCCCCAAATCGCTTGGAGCTCGAGCTCCATGCTAAATCACTCATCCTTTGCATGTTTCTCGCCTCGATTTTCACTCCATTTGACTCCCTCTGCATTATCCATCGAATGCCCCATCTGATCAACCCAAATCCACCATGGATCTAGGAGTCAAGGTCCCTCCACTGTCCCTCACCAGAACCTCCACTCCATTCCACTTCGTCATTGCTAGCAGCTTCACTCTGTGGTCGTGAGAGTAGCCCTCGAGCCCATGACCTTTTTAGTGCAGGTCATGAGGCTTGGAGTCCCATCTAGAGTGCAGAAGAGCACTCCATGTAATATGGAGCCGTCAAGTCTCCGTAAGCATCCTCAACGTCGTTGGTGACACCTGCACATGTAGAGGAGCATCATGAAGCCACGCCCCATGTTAGATTGAAGATCCATCGCCGGAGCTAGGAGAATCGTCAGATCGAAGCATGTTGGAGTCTAGTTCTTCAGTCGTTCTTCGTACCCCCTTATCGACCGTCAAATAAAGAACATGACCCATTTCTAATCTGGGACGTTTGTTTTTTCAAAGGGGTACGCAAGAGGGGCCGTCAGATCATCCATGTGGCATGCAACGAGCGGTTGGATCAAAGCAACTTAAGTGGGGTAATTTGTATACATATCCTTCGCCATTTTGTATTGTGTAAAAAGTCTTGCAAATATTTAATTAAGTATAAAATTTTATGGATAATTTACATGTGATCCCTTGGAATTTTTAATATTGTATTTTAGTCTTGTGTTAGTCATCTCAAATGGACCCCGTGAGCGGACATTTCGTAAGAGACACTTGCCAGGTTTGTAATTTGTATTTAGTTTATAAAAATCAACTTCTCGTTTGAAAACTTTGCATATGTCGCATGTGCCTCCTTGGAGAATATATTATTTGCAAATATACGCCTTCCATCTTGATTTATTTTTATTTTTAAATTTCTATTTTCTAAAAATGGCTCCTGAGCTCCAAAAATTCTTAGATGCTTGATTGGTTGGTTTTTTATATTTTATTTACCATTTTGCATGCATTACTATTTATTAAAAATCAAAAATAGTTATTTTGTTCCTTGTTAACCTTAACATTTTTAAAATTAAAAACTTTTAGAAAAATCCAAAAAAAATACATGTTGTTTATTATCCTATTTTATCACTTCAGATCAAAAATCACAAAAAAATTCAAAAGAAACTCCAAAAATTGGTAAACCCTTGCTAACTCTAAAAAATTATAAAATATTTTTTAAAAATTCAAAAAAATAGTTTTATTACTTATATTTTTATTGTTACTATGTATTAAAATTAGTTTTGATAAATTTTAAACCCTCTATTTTTAATTCTCAAATCAATTCGATCAAATTAAAAAGTTCTTATTTTGGATTTTTCTAATATTAAAAATACAAAAAATTAGCAAAAATTTCAAAAAAAATAATAAAAATAGAAGAATATTGAAAAACACAAAAATATTTTATTTTGCAATTTTTGGCTATATTTACATTTATATTACCTAATCTAGCATATATGTTATTATATATACTTTTATTATTAATTATTATTATAAATACCTTATTAACATTTTAAATCCTTTAAAAATAAAAAGGATTGTTTTTATTTATATTTCCTTATTTTATTTATTTATTATATATTAAATATATATCCCTTATATTATACATTTTACCTTATATTATATACATATATATTTATTTAGATGTTTATTATATATTAAAGAAAAATAAATTAAAAATCAAGAAATTAAAAAATAAATATAATTAAAAAATAATTAAAATCGATAAAAACATTGAGTAAATATTTCTATACAAATACATATATAAACACCTATATTATTTATTTATAAATAATACACATGTTGCGTCGCTTGTTCCATGTGTTCGACGCCATCTCTGCTTGTCAATATATACACTTGTTTGTAGGATTTATAACAAATTTTTATCTCCATTTGTCTTCATTGTTTGATTATTTATATGGTTGATTGTTGCATTATCATCGGCTTTCGTGAGCAGTCATCATAGCGATTGTCGGTGCCACCTTGTGTGGACCGCATGACCGCCTTCTCAATAGTTGATGATATTTTAAATGGCATCTTTATCGTGGAGCAACGGATATGCGTCTTTGTCATGGAGCAACGGATACCATATCATTTTTGTACACTATTTTGTTTTTCATTTGTTGCTATTTATTCTTGATAATTATTTTATCTATTTTGACCCATATTTTTATGTTGACTTTCTTGCAAGGGACTACGTGTCGATGGCCGCTTCTTAGGAGGTGGACACACCCGAGCTGCGAGGAGATTGACTCATTCTCCTTTTGAGTCAATTGGAGAGAGAGGAAGATAAGAAAATAGAGATAAAAGGAGAAGAAGCAGACATACCTTAGCATTTTTTATTTTGTGAGAGTGATTTTTTTATTTTTGTATATTAATTGTAATAATTTAGACTTTGGACACTTCTACTTCACGAGGTTTGTTGCATGGGTGTATGTTCACCTAGGGGCCTCATTGAATTCTTCGTGTTTTATCACCTTTCTTTTATTTTGTTTCACGAAGTTTTGAGCTTTCTACCTTTATTTTTTGTTTTATGTGATTGAACCCCTAGAACATGTAATTTTAACGATCTTAGAATTGATGTAATCAACCTATTCTGGATGGAGGGCATAGGAGTCTCTATTTCGGATGAAATTGGAATAACATATTATATATATATATATATATATGGATGATCTTGTGAGAGACAAAAATTATGAGCATGAGAGCAGCAAATCTGGACCACTAGATTCTGCTCCTCTCTCCTCAAATCAATCAGGAGAGAGATGACTGAAACTAGTGGTCCAGAATCATTGCCCCCATGCTTTCATAGTTTTTGGATCTCACAGGATCAGTCCTCTATATCTACATATATATAGTATGTATACAGGGTAAAATGGAGTTGCCCTAAGGAAGCTAACTTGGTTCTCCCCGCTCTATTTTTCTCATGTTTTATTTTCTTTTTAAAAAATAAAATCATGAAAACTCATCATCATATCCCTATATTATGTCATTCAAGTTTCGTACGAAACAAAGACTCCTACAGCCTCCATCCAGACGAGGTCGATTTAACAATTTTGTGACCATTAAAAAAAGATTGTTTGGATGGAGGCCGTAGGAATCTCTGTTTCGCATAAAACTTGAATGACATAATAAAGATATATCATGATTTTATTTTTTAAAAAGAAAATAAAAATGGAAAAATGAGGCGGGGGAACCAAGTTAGCTCCTCCATGAGGTAGCCCTATTTTACCCATGTATATGTGGATATCCTTGTAAATATTGTATGTTTAGAAACACTATTATTTGTTTTAAATCATAGATATAGATATAAAGTGATTATATCTACATCATAACTGTATGTACGAAATTATAATTGCATATATAAATGTATAATGATTTATATGTTTACCTACATAATTGTATTTTATGTGGGTGCTTAGAGAGGGGATGAGAGGGGAGAGAAGCTACTACTATATAAGATTTAGGCCATGTTCGTTTAGTGAATAAGGGGAATGGAATAAGGAGAATAAGACCCCATTTTCCTCCCAACACGGTTCCTCGTGGTACGACTATTCCCCATTATTTCATCTTATTTCACTCTTATTCCTATCTTTATCCCACCTTACCTACCTTTTTATTTCACCTTATTTTCCTTATTCCTATCCTCCAGCCGAACAAAGAATAGACCCTTATTCTCCTTATTCCCAATCCTTATTCATGCTTATTCCCGAACCAAACGGGCCCTAGGGTTTAAGGTTTATATATAGAGATGGGTTAGCGTAGAAAAGAAGTTAAAATACTTTTCACAAAAATATGCATAAGACATCCAAGAATTGGCTAATTTAGAATTTAAAAATGATACAATTGTCCATATGTGATTCAATGGGTACTGGCAAGAGATTAGGATCCAAACGACTAAATAGACACATATACAATTTATGTTTTTATGTATTAGATTTTTCCTTTTTCTGCGAATGTAAAGGTTTTTTTAAACCGTCGACGGATTTTATGATTTTGCCAACTAAAAAATCAGGACTAACTTACATATCACTAGGAGTTGACATCATGGAGGGGTGTAATAAAAAGGCAATGGGTGAGGTGAGATTAAACAGTGATTTTTTGAATAGATGATTTACTTATCTCTTTCAATCATCAGATTATTTAAGTGACAACATTTTGATTAGCTCCATCATACACTATTAAGCTTGAGTTGTCAGTCTATTTATTGAAAGTGTTACTTTGGTATTTCTGTTAAGCTGGATTGAAGAATGAATAAAGAATAAATATTGTTCATAGAAATAACTAAAAGATGTAACCATGATGTGACCACCTTCCAAACTTTCCAAAAGGAGCTTGCCTTTTTTGTTCGGCTTCTCTAGCTATGGGTTAGGGCTATAACATGTCTATAGCAAAAGAAGCGAGAAAGGTCAGATAATCTTTGATACTTGATCTATTGGATTTTAGTGGAAACGTTTAAATCGAGCTGGATGCATATTTCACTATGGAAGGTCATATTGGACTTGGGGAAATGCCATCCTACATATCTTAAATATGATTAACTCAACTGTATGCAGAAAATCACCGTCTTCGTATATAAGAAAAATTAATGTAGGATAAAATAGCAACCAGAAAAGGATGCTAGTTCCCCAAGATCTCTCAAGGGAAACGCCTCGTGTATGAATACCAACTAGTCCGTTTTTGGTTTCCACACACTTGGGTGTTTTTGTGGGCTAACAAGAATGGCTAGCTACGATAGATGTGTGATCGGATCCTCCACAGCTCCACTCAAGTCCAAAAAAAGGGGTGCCTCACGAGACGCCTCCCAATGTCGATTATCGATTTCCCCATGTGAGGGGCAGATAAATTGGTAGAGGTGGACCGATCCCTTGCATGTCCTTTAGATACTCTCATTATACATCTAACCGACAGACAAGGCACGAGGATGGAGCAGTCCATACCTCAAAGTCTCGATAAGGCAATCTCATTCAATCACGACTCCTAATAGACTTCAAACTCCTCACAGATGAGAAGCACCAAGCCATCACCTACCTCATGGGAAGGAGGAAAAAAGAGGGATTATGATAAGAGATCGAATTCCTCATAGTAGAAAAATTGCGACTAGAATATATCAAAAATGTTTTTTTAAGATAACCCCCTTGTTTTTGGGATAAGGTGTAACATCTCATGCTTAGTCCATGATCCGTTATCGAATCCTAACAATTTGTTGGGTTTGGATACGATTGGATCCGTTGACAACCACCCAAAATACTTAAGCTCAAGTTGTCAAGTAGTAATCCTCACCACTTATAATCCATTCGTGAGTTTTAGATGTGGGGCTATAGTTTGAGTTTGGGTGTTACACAAGGATACCTTAACCTTTGTTCAAACATGACCTACACAGATAAAGGGTAAATGAGGTTTACCCTTCAATCTTGTTAGTTGAATTAAGAAACGAGGAATTTATACAATAAGCATAGACAATGAATAATGCATATTCCCCATCCAAATCGGGCCTATGATAAGGAATGGATGATTGTGGCAAGTAGAGAAAGATAACTATTTTCAGAAAAAATCACATTAGCCACCACCTGAAGGATGGGATGCATAGCCACCACATTTAATGAATCAAGATTTGCTGATCTCCTATCTTGACTTAGAGAAATGACTTGCCCACCTGCTGTCGAGCAGACGGTCCGACGCACTCAGATATCAGAACTCATTAGGGACATCACCAGACTGCTCCGTGGTGCAGACAGATAGCTTTATCCCAATACTGCAAACATAAGATATGGATAGTGACCCCCCAAACAAGTCCCAATGGATCAACATCATACCTCCCAACTTTTCCTTCCATGTGCACTTCCACTTGCTCTTTCCTTAGAAAAACAATATCCATCTTCCTGCACGTCTAAACTCAGCCAGACCAAATTTAAAACCATCACCCTTCCGTGTCTACACAAGTTTATTTTTTAAAAAGGAAATTATGTAAAGAACTTACTTCAGTTAAGATGGCTCCAAGCACGTGGAATGCGCTCCGACAGAGACAGCGGAGGGTTTAGGTATCCATGCCAGTAGCTCTTTGCAGCCTCACCTAATCACTCATTACCAGACCATGCCTCACCTAATCTTCTCCACTTCAACTGCCACCCATGGTCCTGACAGTTTTGGGCACTTGCATCTCCCACAGAAAAAGGCACATTGCAATACAATGTGGCAACTCGGATGGGTAACTTGTCATCATAGTTGGTTTTGGAGACTAGTGTTTCATCAAATACCATCCTTGCACGTAGGCGACGAGCAATGCCACCTTCAAACATACCTTTAGTTGCTTCTCTGGTTGT
This sequence comes from Ottelia alismoides, assembly GCA_037367405.1. Lineage (NCBI taxonomy): Eukaryota > Viridiplantae > Streptophyta > Magnoliopsida > Alismatales > Hydrocharitaceae > Ottelia > Ottelia alismoides. The sequence continues at coordinate 102,625 of JAZKJV010008737.1, forward strand.
TACGACCATCCTTTGCAACACTCTCAGCAGCAGCTTCCCTCGCAGCCAACCCAGTAATGTTAGCCATCGCTTCAAAGAGAAGTGTCATGCGTTGCTTGCTAGTGATACATGATATTCGGGGGAAGAGCTCAGAGAACCCATTTGCCAATTTGCTAACATGAACTTAACTCATCAGCTCCGCAAGCAGAACAATAAATAATTCTCTTCTTTCTAGGGCAGAGAATGGCAGGAGCTCTTGTGGGGGGAGTTCACCCTACATGTTAAATCGACATTTTAGATATCAGAATTATATTGAAAAAGAAAAGAATTGAAGAGATCTTACCAGTTGCATCTCAGCATCTTCCTATATTGGTACTGTGCATCCATGATGAACAATGTGCAATCCTTGATGGAAGGATGCGACTTCCATGACAAATTGTAGTTTGAATTTACACTAAATTAAATGCTCCCAGCACATTTTGAATTGAATCAGAACCTCTCTTTTCCAAAAATCCTTAAATGGAGATCTTGATGCAAGCTTATTGCATGTGAAGTAACACTTGCACTTTGGTGTTCGAAAGCTATAAAGAATTATTTTGCATTTCAAACTCCAATATATTCATGCAGTCTACAGAAAGTTTATCCTGAACTACAGAGATCCTATATTCTGGCATATTCCTTCTATATCGAACTCAACATGCCAGCCAGACATGGTAGCATTCTGTTTTTAAAAAACCTGACCTAACTCAACACATATATAACCAGTAGAGAGAGATATGCAAGTAACCAGTAGAGAATGAGAGAGATAACAGCAAATTCAATATATAAAAAGACTTAGAATAAAGTATAAACTCAGGATTTAAGATCATAAAGTCAATCGTTGGCACAGAGAGAGCATAAAAAATCTGATCAACAGTTACCACAGAGGGAACATGAACATTTTGCTCAACAGTTTTCAGTAAAATCGAAGCATTTCATTCCAGCGAAAAAATAATAGTTGCATGTTTTCAGAAATTTACATGTATAACAAGTAACTATACTTTGGATCGTGTATATTTTATAGGGTAAATTACATAAAAGGGCCCCAACTATATGTTGATTTGCAATTAAAGGGTTCGTCTTTCAAGTGTAACAAAGATGGACCTAATCTTATTTTTTGTCTCAAATACATGCCTATGTAAGCTTCCACAGCCCCTGTATGTCAACATTTATCGTCGGGTCCCTTTTTTGTGATTTATCCTATTTAATATTACATCCTCACCCTTCTAAAGCTTCATCTTACACGTATGCCCTAGCCGTTAAATTACTCCAACAACTTAACTACCCTTGAATAAATCTAACAAGTACACATCCTGAAAGAAAAATCTAAAAGTACATATTATTACTCAATCTATCATCCTTCCACACCCCTAAAACCATGATATTAGTGGAGCGGATGATTGCTCATGGGAAAAGGGAACTCGGGCTCGTAGGTGATGGAAGTTAGCAAGGTTGCAGAAAGCGGTAGTCGGTATTCAGTCGGCGGGGTCACCTACTAAGGATTAGTCGGTAGTCGGGCGACTAGTCGGTCATAAGTTGGTTTTGAATTTTTAATTATTTTAAATATATAAATCAGTTTTTTATACATATATTCGTATGTATATACATATATTTGTACATTTTATATGACATAATGATGAAACAAAAGAAGTAATTGACTTTAAATATATCATTAAGCATATTAGTATGTTGTCTTTAAAAAAAAGTGAAAAACAAAAAAAATAAAAAAGGTTGTTGTAAAAGTCGGTCGATTAATCGGCCTGACTAGTCGGGTGGACCGACTAAGGGACGACTAGGCCTAGTCGAGTCGGCTACCCCCCCCCCCCGACTCGACTAGTCGGACCGACTAGTCGGTCGACTTTTGAAAGCTTGGAAGTTAGGGACCTAATCAAGACAGAGGATGGCCTATGATGTGTTGCAGAGCAATGGAGGGAAGTGTTTTGGGGAAAATCATGATAGGGGGTTGCGAGAATTCTTGACTCAAGGGACTGCAAGGAGGATGATCACGACAAGAAAGAGACAAGTGAATTCATCGAATATTTCATGATCGAAGAGGATTGGAGATCAGGCATACAATTCACAAAGTATGAGAATGGTTTATAAGTGGTGGGGATTACCACTTGACAACTTGAATTTACGCATTTTGGTGGTTACCAAAGGATCCGATTGGATTTGAACCCAACAAGTTGTCAGGGCTAGTCTACCTCGATAATGGTATAGATCTAGGCACATGAAGCTACAAATGATATCAAAGCAAATTCCTTCTTATAGTGGAAAAGGCTACCCCATAGGTGGAGTCACCCCTACAACGAGAAGGAAAATGCTACTCAAGGTTTGTAGTCGCCACTATAAGCGATGGATCATATCACAGTGAGGACATTGTGAATATAAGTGGAGGAAGTTGTAACACCTCAAACATAATCTCATATTTAATACTCACAATGTATGAAAGTGGATTATAAGTGATGGAGATTACTATTTAACAACTTGCGCTTAATCATTATCGGTGGTTGTCAATAGATCCAATTGGGCTCAAACCCAACAAGTTGACACAGTCTTCCTCAATAACAGCACATTGTGATCTGAACGGAAGAAAGGGAGGTGATACGGGCAATGAGGGTTGCATGGTGTATGTCTAAAGGAGTGAAAGAGAAAATGGAGGCATGAATTTGAAATTTTGACATTTTCTAGGATAAATATGAATTTTTTCAATGATTTTCATTAGACAACAGTGATATGGCCGCGAAGTTACCTTCCTCCGGCACAAGACTTAGTAACTTTTGAGATATCAGGATATAAATATGAACTACGCATGGGGTAAAGTGTTTTTTTGAAAGAATGCATGGGTTAAAGTGTGATTAGCTGTTTCACAGGGGTGTGCATGTTTCACTGTTTTTTCCTACACATCCAATTGTGATGAACTATAGACTGATGTAACCATGTATGATGCTTCTATTGGGGCATAGGGATTCTTCTCCATGCTTGCTTTTTTGAAAACTACGCATGCACCGATGCTGAGAAATTTAAATTGTCTCGAAATGAGCTTGTGATAGCAAAATTAAAGGTGTGAAATATAATACAACATAATTACAGTATTCCTTCAAAAAAAACTTAATTGCAGTGTATCATGTACTCCAGTACTTGGTTATCTTTTTTGCGAACTAGTCTAACATCAAAGAAGACTAAGAAATATGTATGAGAAATAGGCACAATTGTAGATTTTGGAGTAACATTGGAGACAAGGAACAACAATAATAATGAAATACAAAGAGCACTTCCTAGCAAAACGCATCCAGCACATGAAATTCAGACTTTTTTTGAGATACTAATCATTAATTACATATTTTTTTTACTAATGTAAATACAATAAATAAAATCATTCACACTGAAGAAAAAAACTAATAATAGATGCACATTACAGATGGGTGAATTAAATACAGGTTAGTGTACTGTAAAGGTGCCAAAAAGATATATCTGGACTCTGTTATTCTCTAGAGCAGTAGAACGTTGTGGATGATGAGGATGTAGAACTGCTGTTGGGACTATCATTAGGACATTGAACTTCAAATACAGATCTTCTTTTTGCCTCAGTTGAACTGTATCGAGGCCCATTAAACGGGGACTCACTTTTCTTTGATAAAATTAACAGCAACATGGATCGGCAGAGCTTCCATGACTGTGAAATTAACCAGCTGGAGATGCTCTTTGCACCACAGGAAGTTCAATAGAAATCTAGATTTCCTGGATAGGGTGTCCAAAGTCCCAGTCCACCTCTACTCTCCTTCAGTCCACTATTAGCACTTTTTAAACTCATCCAGGGACTTCACCCACTCGATTTGGAAGAGTGCTCTCGGGTGTGCTTATGCAAGATGAACAAGGAATTGTATTCACAATTAGGGAACATAAAGAAACTTGAATGCCTCGCCTAGTCTATACACTACATATCCAAAGCTAAGTTGATCTCTTGGTGTGAAAAGGTTCACCTCGTTGAACCAAAGACAACCAAACAGGTTTGTCATTGGTGTATGCTCCCTTATTATAACAGCTCCTTCTGGTACATCTGCAATCAGAGCAGCTAATTAGTACGGATAACAACTGATATAATCAGGGTATATAAGGAAATTACAATTCAATAAATCAATGCACATTGTCTGCTTCTACAGGTAGAAAACTACAATTTAATACATCAAAGTATTTTCATAAGAAGAGGAAAATTTTAAGAAAAAAAAGGCACAGTTGACTTCATTACCACTCCTGGTTCCTTTAAGTGGGCTCCATAATTCCATCCTCTTCAAAGCGGTATATCTTCATATGCAGATCAATGAGAGGTCTAGCATACCGCTTCCTTCTCTTGTTTGCATCAGCTTCCTCATATATGCTTCTGTGATGCTTATGACAAGCTATGGCAAACGTGTGCTTGCCACGCCAGAGATACCTGTAACAGATTGTCACAAAATGGCTAGATATGTCATTGACTGTGATCCACATTAAATGCAATAGAAGGTTTTTCATTTCTATACCTTTCAAGCATAAGTAATGGATCAACTATGAGTTCCATTTTTCCATCAATCCAAATGCTGTATTGAGCTTCAGGAAATAGCCTGTGAGTTAAAAATCTTTGGAACTTTTCCATTCCTTCTAGGTTCGTCATATGGGGGCCGATGCAACGTTACAAGGCGCCAAATTCCTACCCATTTTCCTCCGTCAGCATCCTCTCGAACAGTGACATTACTTCTGATAAAGTTGAGTGATACTTCATCCACTACCATTAAAAAGCAGAATAGCTTCTCAGACCGACTGCTGATATTTGTCGGTTGATGAGGAGTGTCATACCCATCAAAAATACCAGATGCAACAATAAATCGACAGTTCCTGGCATATTTTACATCCACTTCATCCATCTCAGCACCACCATTTTTCATAAATCCACAATGCACCTGAAAAATGCAGGTTTTTTAGTGTGGGCACATGAAGGGTCAAAATAGCCAAGTTACAGAAGTTAACATGAATCAATCACTAACCAAATACAAAAATGAAAATTATATAAATAAATTTGGTGAAGTTATGGAACAGTTTTTCTTCTTTATCCCCAATGCCAAATTACGCAGAGAAAATTGAAAGGGAATGCTCATTATTATTACTCTACCTCTCATTTTATAATTACAGCTAGGTCAATATAAAACTTATATGAACATATAATAAAATACAAAGGAAATAATATCTCAGAATCATAAAATATTGTAAGGATCTCTGGAACCTAGAAAAGATATTCTAAGGATGAGAACATCATGGAGAATCTGCTATATATAGAAGTAAACTATAGTACTCTCCCTCAAGCTGAGCATAGATTATCCTTCATGCTTAACTTGTTGCAACAACACTCCAAAGAAATTACAGAACAGCCTTCATGAACGTAGCTGTTAGATGGTATATAAAAGTGACACAAGAAGCACGGAGAAGATCACTCCCGATAAGATATATGTTAAAATGGCAATCAACCCTGACATGTTTAGTGTGTTCATGAAACATTGGGCTTTTTTGTGATATGTATAGTTGTATTGTCAGACTTCATCACTCTATGAGTAATATATAGATTTAAATATTTTTTGTATATACTGCCTTTCTACAGTTTTGGGTCATTGCCTATAATTCCTCTCTGCACTCGAGCATGATACCATTGCTTCCTGCTATGCAAAGTAGCCCGTATCCAGAGCTGATACAGAAGCGTCCCCATTATTCGACAATATTATCCCTCATCGACTGGCAATCCATCATCATTGTATAATTGAGTCTTGAGATCCATTGGAATCTGAGCATGCTTAGCACCTAACATACCACCCCATTCAGAAGGCCAATTGTATACTTCCTCTTAAATTGAACAAGTCGTCTCCAGCTGCGAGCTACGTCGAATCCGAGGAAGTACCTCAAAGGTCCCATATCCATGATCGCAAATTGATCAATTAGCAACTACTTCTCCCCTCTGATGCCACGCTCCTCGTCTCATGTAAAGACTATGTTGTCCACATAGACTGTATCTTAGCAATTATGCATCTGCATGTTCTCATGGTAAACACAGAGCGATCAAGCAAACACCTGTAAATTCTTGCTCTGCAATACCTTACTTCCGAAATCATGCTTTGAGACCCTGTGTATCGAGCAACTGAGCCACCTAGGTCGTGCTTCTTGCGAAACCTACAAAGATCCAACTACCCTTTAAGTGATAGGCAGGTCCACCAAGATCTAAGTTCGCCAGGATTTTAGAATTGTCATCTCCTCCTTCATAGCCCTCTTCCATTGGAGTTGAAGAAGGGAATGCCGATAGAAAAATAGAATATTGCATAATATTGCATATAGCTGGCACTCAAATGGAGTAAGGACACCACATTGGGGATCAGTCACAAAGTGCAACTTTGTGACTTTATTTCTTCCGAGAATAGTCAAAAGACTAATATCCTCTGCATTGTCTATCCCCCCATTTATAGTGCCTTCTCTCCCCGTACATACAAGTTGGAGTTGGTTGATGAATCCATGGTATTGTAAACAACTTTCTTATGCTCCGAATACTCTCAAATTCACTTTTTTCTAGTCTCTACTAACATCTAGGGTTGAGCTTGTAGAGACTTTCCTTACACCAGAACCTTCATACACCAGGCACTCTCACTGTGCCTTTTCATATTGACAGAGAATCTGTATATCCCTCACTTCGATGGTTCTAAAAAAGGGAAGGCTATTGATAATGGGTGGATAAAATTATATATTTTTATTCTTATTCTATTCCTTTTTACATTTATTTTTAGTGACATGAGAGTTTTGTGAATCAGTAAAAGAAAGCCTCCCTCTCTCATTCGCATGAACATTGGAATGGTCTTCTATCTTGCTCACCATGCTATTCATACTTGTGGAGGAACAAAACAAGGTAGCAAAGTTAGTTGGCTCCAGACAGGAGTGAGAACTGGTCAATTAATTCCTTTGCTAAGTAAGGGGGCTATAGCATATTCGCAAGGTTGTGGTAGACTTATTTTCCGTTTCAGTTGATATGGTTCGAAAATCAAAAGATCAAACCATCCGTCCATTCTGACTCTTCGATTGATACTTAAACAAAAGAAATTCACGGTCGAACTACTAGAATGTCCTAGAAATTCGAAGTTTAAGATTCTTTATCAAATAAAACAGGACCTCATCATTCTTATAAATCATATCTAATTCATTGAAATTGCCGTAGATTCTTGGCTACATCCTTCCTTTACATTGAATCATATTTAAGCTAATTAATTTGAAGAAACTTTTTTGTACACCCGTCCTAGAGCCAAAAAACATCTATGTTCATGAATAGAGTGACGAGAGGAAAGTGGTGCAGATAAGGATGGGCAGGAAGGCAAAGGGATAGCAAAAGATATTCAAGGGGACGAAAGTCAGTTAGACTTAGACGTGCCCTTCGCATTCCCAACTATGAACTACAATGGGGGCTATCATCCATTTCTTTTCCTCGGCATTTACTTCATGCTCGAGAGCTTTGACAATATATCCAATCAAGGAATTCTCAGTACGCCATTGAAAGAGTTTGACATCACGAAACAAATATTTGGCACGCTTCCAATGTAGTTTTCAAATAGATCCTACAACTTCCTCTCAAACCATATTAATATATTATTATTTATATCGATAAATCATAACTTCTATATAAAAAAGAGCTCATGGATGATAGCTGATAGGTCCACGATCAAGCCAACCACAGTTTGAGGGTGGGGGCGAAGAAAAGAGAGAAGGATTGATAATCAAATAGAGAAGAACTTCCTCCCATGCACATGGCTTCCCCCACACCCAAGCTGGCTCAACATTCGTCGATGTCATCCCTGAACATGAAATTCCACTCTCGTGTGTCTCATTCTAGTTCATTCATGTAGACTGCATCCTGCATCTTGATGGGCACAAATATAGGCCATGAGGTCTAGATGAGAAATCCTTAGTTCAAACATGCCCAGACCCGGGGGTGGGGGTTGCTATGGCAAGTAACAATTTCTCCCACACGACACAGAAAAGGTAGTCCTAATTAGCCTATGGATGCTATCTTGTAAAAGCAAAGGATTAAAAGGCAAGCTAGTATAACCAGCGCAAGAGAGATGGCAAGAGTACAAGTCCCACTACGAGAGTGGTGAGAAAGCAACTGGTACAGAGAACTCATGCACCTAACTCAGACACCTTCGCATTTATGTACAACAGGGTTATGAAAATCTATGCGAAGCAACTAGAAGTGGTTAAAATAAAGAAATAAGGATAACAAGTTTCATTCACCATATTTGTGTTTAAATTTCGTGGAAATTTCGATTTCGACGCTCTATCAAAACCGAAATTGAAAAATCTCGATATGGACCCTTCATAAATCTAGGTTGATTTTGGCTGAAATTGGCAAAATTTCGTCGAAATTTCGAGAAAATTTCAAAAAAAATTTGTTTTTTTCGCCATCTCGAAACGAAATCGAAATTTAAATCCTTGCACCACATAGAGGACGCATATTACTTGTATTTTGATCTGACAGTGTAATTTTTGATAGGCATTAGCACTATATTAACTCAGGAAGGAGCACATTATATTTCTATAAGACACTGATTTCTCAAAATTCACTATATATTTATATGGGTAAAATGGGGTTGCCCCCGGGGAAGCTAACTTGGTTTACCAGCCCCATTTTTCCTGTAGAGATATATATATGTATGTTACTGTCTTTATTTCATATTTCTTGGATTGTTTCTTAACTCTCTTTACTTATGTATGCTTTATGTAATTTACCCATATGTTGCTCTCCTATATAAGAGAGCCTAGAGTTATTGGAATAAACAGATTGATCGTTTTTCCCAACATGGTATCAGAGCGGTGATCCTAGACCGAAGCTCTCGTACCCAAAACCCTAATCGCCGCCCACAACGACCCCTGGTGGATGCCCCTAGCAATATCCGCCACCCTCGATGGTCCACGTAGTCGTGCCATCTTCTTCAACGGGGTTAGTTGCGATCTTACACATGCAATCAACTCCTTTTATGTCAGTGTAGACATTTTGTCAAGTCTACGATCCTCGTCTTTCTACGATCGACAAGATGTCAAAGAACAAGATTGATATCCCCACTACGAGCGCCTTCAGAGGTCCAGTGTCCATTGTTAAGATGTATGGGTCGAATTACAAGTTGTGGGACATGCAATTCATGAGCCTAATGAAGTCAATGGGTAAGAAGCACATTCTTACTGAGGATGAGCCAACTGTGAAGACAGGATTGTATGCCTCGTGGAAGGCTGATGATGCATATGCACAAGTCTAGTTATCTGATACATTGATACCAGGTATTGCAAACGATGTCCTGCACCAGTCCACAGCAAAAGCCATGTGAGATATTCTCGCTGTCACATATTCACAGGCCAAGAATGAGACGAAGATTTTACAGCTACAGCATAACATCTTTACTATTAGCAGAATGGACGTCCATTGCATAGCTTCGTACCTCTCACGGCTACTCCAGAGCAGATGAAGACATTCCGAAATGCTACAATGATTGGAGTATTTCTAGCCTCTCTTGACTCACAGTACGAGGTTGCTTCCTCCCAGATACTAGATGATGCTACTATTCCTCCCATGGAAAAGGCTTTCCGAAAGTTGAGAAGGATCAATGTTCCATCTCCAGTACCAAACTCTTATGCCATGGCGGCCTTTCATGGACGAGGTGGTTCATCTCAGTTTCGTGGACGAGCATCACGTAGTAGAGGTAGACGTGGTCATGGACTACAGTGTACCTATTGTCACAGATCTGGTCATACAAAAGATACATGCTATTCCAAGCATGGGGTTCCAACATCATCACGTGTAGCAGAACACATCCAGCATCAGCAACATGCTCCATTCACATCCGATCAGCGATATGATGATCTTGTGTCTCGATTGAGAGACATTGTACCACCATCTAGTTCCTCAACACCTGCTTCAGAGAACAGTTTCGGACTTTGCTGCTACTGCAGGAGTAAACACCTCTGGTAGTGTTCATGCCTTTGCTTCTTATCATGGGCATGATATCTCGAAATGAATTATTGATTATGGAGCCAACATCACTTGTGGGGAGATAGAGGTCAGTTCACGGCCTACAGGCAGGTTTCTCCAAGACGGACAGTGGTCATAACTGATGATTCTCATTCCCCTATCACGGGGCAGGGGGAGATCACCTTGACACCTTCTATGCGATTGCAGAACATGCTACATGCTCCTGATTTCTCAATGAATTTATTGTCTATCAGTCAGCTTTCTAAGGATTTAATTTGTCGCGCAACATTTTGACACATCATCTCTTGTTTTTCAGGGCATTCTTACGGGCAGACTCTATCAACTAGTCCACACACCGCATGCTGGTCTATCATCCCATTTCACTGGACCAGTTTCTCCCTACCTATGGCATCTGTGTTTTGGTCATCTCCTACTTCAGAATCTACATCAAGTCCTTCCTCAGATTTCACCTCGCTCGTCATTCAACTGTGAAGCATGTCAATTAGGACAGCATCATCGGTCTGTCTTTCCTACAGTAGCTCCCCTTTTGAGTTTTTCCATGTTGATATTTGGAGTCCAGGTTGTGTTCCTGATTATCAGGGACATAGATTTTATTTAGTAGCGGTGAATGATTTTAGTCGTTTGTCATGGGTCTTCTTGTTAAAGAGTAAATCTGAATCTAGAAATGTCATCATAAATTTTACTAGACAAGTGCAGAATATGTTTTCAACCTCTGTGAAGATTGTACGGATTGGCAATGCACGTGATTATGTACAAATGTGTTGTCTCAATTCTTTTTTCATATGGTAGTCTTCATCAAACATCGTACGCTTATACGGCTCAACAGAACAGTGTTGCTGAAAGAACGCATTGTCACCTTCTTGATGTCACCCATACACTCCTGATACAGAGTTGTGCCCCTCATTTATTCTGGGCGATGCGGTTCTCACGACATGTTATTTTATTAACCGCATGCCATCATCGATGCTGGGGGAGAAAATCCCTTTTTCACTTCTATTTTCTGACAAGGAGTTGTTCTTCCTTAGCCCTCGTGTTTTTGGATCTGTTATTTTTGTCCATCGGTTGTCTCCACGATTGATAAGTTCTCTCCAAGGGTTGTCAAATGTGTCTTTGTTGGGTACTCCATAACTCAGAAGGGTTATCGTTGCTATGATCCACTATAAAGGAGATATTATGCCAGCGCAAATGTCACTTTTTTCGAGTTTGCCATGTATTTTTCGCCTACAGGTGACAGGTTGACTCCTTCATATTCGGATGATCAGGTCTCCATTCCACCTCCGCCCATGCGTCAACCACCTTCCTTACCACCTCCATTACCACCATCAACTCCACCACCACCTATTATTCCAGTTCCTATACTATCTCATCACTACAATCGATGGTCTGCTCCTGCACATGCTCCTGGTCCATCATCCAACATGCCCCAGGTTTGTTCTGATAGCATTACTTCTAATGATTCGATTAATAATGATTCTCAGCAGGGCTTCTCTACGGATGATGATGATCAGAGAGATGGCAAGAATGATGATGATGATTTGGATTTACCCATTTCTATTAGGAAGCAGCAACATTCCTGTGCATCGTACCCAATTGCTTCTCGTGTCACCTTCGAGCGTCTGGCAGGTGATTTTGGGAAGTTTGTAACTGCCTTAAACATTGTGGCTATCACACGGACTTACCATGAGGCGTTGACAGATAGTCGATGGCATTTAGCCATGGAGGAGGAGGTGGTGGCTCTACAGTCCAAAGGTACATGGAGCCTAGTATCTGCTCCTTCTGGGGCGTCATTAGTGAGCTGCAAATGGGCTTTTACAGTGAAACAGAATGCAGATGGCAGCATTGATCGATACAAAGCCAGGCTAGTTGCAATAGGCTTTACACAGACATATGGGGTAGATTATCTGGACACCTTTTCCCTCGTTGCGCGTCATTCTACGCTAAGGATTCTTTTATCTATTGTGGTTCTTCGAGATTGGCCTTTGTTGATGTCAAGAATGTCTTCTTCTATGGCGATCTTCAGGAGGAAGTATATATGCCGCAGCTACTAGGGTTTACTGTGGAAAGGAAAAATAAAGTTGTATTTCACGAAGCCCTAGAGCTCTCTTATATAGAAGAAAAGCTCTACGATAAAATTACATAAAATGAACTGAAAGATAAACAAATACAAATAAGTACCAAGAGATATAAGAATCTCAACACTCCCCCTCAAGCTGGAGCATATATGTCTATCATGCTCAGCTTGGAACAACAACGGTGAAAAGGACCTCTCGCTAGAGCGTTGGTAAACATGTCAGCAATCTGATCACCTGAAGAAACGTGAGAGGTGGAGATCATCCACTTCTGGATCAAGTCACGAGTGTAGTGACAATCTACCTCAATGTGTTTTGTTCTCTCATGAAAGGTTGGGTTGTTATCACATTTGAGGTGCATGGGAAGAGGTACTTCTATAGTTAGGTCAGTCAAAACGGATTTAACCCACATCATCTCTGTACTCCCTTGGGCCAAAGTCCTATATTCTGATTCAGCACTGGATCGAGCAACAACTGTCTATTTCTTACTTTGCCATGAGACCAGTGAGCTACCAATAAACACAGTGAAGTCTGAGGTGGACTTCCTATCCTTGGGACACCCAGCATAATCTGCATCTGCACATCCAGTAACTGTGAGAGATGTATCTCTTCTGAAAAGAAGACCTGCACCCGGAGAAGATTTCAGGTATCTCAAAATCACACACTACATCCATGTGAGCTTGTCTGGACTGCTCCATAAACTGACTGCTCACGGCAAATGATATATCAGGCCTCGTAATAGTAACATATAATAACTTTCCTACCAGCTCTATGTATCATCTCTTATCCACCTCTTCAGAGTTATCATCATCATGGCCTTAAATTTCGGCGAATTTCGACCGAAATTCGGTCGAAATTCGGTTTCGTGGCGATACCGACATCGAAAACATGTATAATATCTGTTTCCAGGATTTCGGCCGAAATTTCGACCGACTTTCGGTCATTTCGGTCATTTCGGTCCATTTCGGTGGAAATTGTTCACAGATTTCTCGGATTTCGGTGGAATTTCGGTTCATTTCGGTCCATTTCGGTCCATTTCGACTGAAATTGTTCTAGGTCACCATATGTCATGCCTAGGCCACTTATTGATATTTATAGGTACTATTTGGTCACTAAATGAAATTTATAGGTCACTATTTCAACCACCATTGCAATATAAGCCACTATTCCAACCACCATTGTAATAAATAAGGCCATTAAGAGTCCTATTTAAACCCAATAAATATAATGTATATGTTCTCATTCCATCTCACAACTTCACAAGTCACGATTCACAACCTAACTTAAGTCTTGGAGAGCCAAGTTTCCAAATTCCAAGTCTCGTATAACATACATTTTACGATCACAAGCTCTACTATGCATTTATTTTGGCATACATGTTAAAATATTCGTGTTTGTATGTGTGTCTTGTTTTATTTTAAATAAAAGTATTATTATTCTTTTGAGAATTGATAGAAAAATTGAATGCCAAAATTTAACCGTGTACTGAAATATGAAATTTCACTCTCGACTGTCATTGATATGATGACCGAAATCATTATTTTAAGGTACTGAACATTATAACATCTTATTATAAGCAAAAAAAACTTGTATTTATGCCTCTTTTATTGATTAAACAACATTACAAATCTTAAATTTTGAAAAAATGAGTTTTCAAGTCGTTTTCCCAATTTCCGACCATTTCACCGAAATTCCACCGAAATTCCTTTTCTGGGCTTACCGAAACGAAACCGAAATCCGACATTTGAGGCCTTGATCATCATAGAGCCTAGCATTAGGATCCATTGGTATAGTAGCAGGTCTGCATCCTGTCATGCATGTCTCAGATAGAAGGTCAGTGACATACTTCCTTAACATCATAACCATACCCTGTTGGTTCCGTGCAAACTCCAAGCCCAAGGAAGTAACGTAGTGTACTAAGGTCTTTGTTCACAAACTGATGTCCAAGAAAATCCTTAGTTTCCTGAAATGTTCATCACTACCAGTAACAATGATGTCATCAACATAAACCAGAACAATAATTGTACCTCTCTGAGTTCTCTTAACAAAAAGAGAATGATCTACAGTGAATCCGACAAACCCCTTCTGTTCAATCAACTCTAAGAGCTTTTGAAACCAAGCCCTCGGACTCTACTTAAGACTATATATGGCCTTGTGAAGACGGCACACCATACTAGACTCCCCCTCAGCAGCAAACCCTAGTGGCTGCTGCATGTAAACCTCCTCATGTAGGTCACCATACAAGAACGCATGCTTTACATAATTAGAAAAGCGACCAGTCACGTACCACAGCAACAGCAGCAAGAATCCATAGCGTAGAGTGTTGCGCAACAGGAGAAAAAGTGTCTTGGTAATCCACCCCATAGGTTGGGGTGAACCCTCGAGCAACCAACCTGGCCTTACATCTATCCACAGTGCCATCCGCCCGGTGTTTTACTGTAAACACCCATTTGCTGCCGACCACAGACGCACCTGGTGGAGCCTGTACAATGCTCCACATGCCACGAGATTGCAAAGCTATCATTTCCTACTCCATAGTGAGACGCCAATGGCTATTTTGCAACGCCTCCAGATAGGTCCATGGTATTTCCACAGAAGACAGGCCCACAACAAACCGTTGAAAATCCTTGGACAGATGATCCAAGGAAACATGGGAAGCAAGAGGATGCATAGTGCAAGCATGCTTCTGCCTCCGTAAAGCAATAGGTACGTCCAGATCCTCATTACTAGTAGAAGAGATAGTATCCACGGCATCCTGTATCTCAGTCTGTACATGTAAATCACCAGTGTCATTAGAAGAACTCAAATGTTCAAGACATACTTAGGGCATGCTGGATGATGGAGGAGGCATATGAGTAGGGGGTCGTCGCTGGTAAACCTGTGGAAAGAAAGTAGAAGGCGGTAGAGGTGGCGATGGAGGTGGTGGTGGAGGAAGTGGCATAGGTGATAACAATGTACTGGAGATCGGAGGAAGAGGCATATAGACCTCTTCTCCATCCTCTGAAGGAGTAAGTCTATCACCTGTGGGAGAAAATACATAATGGACTCAAAAAAAGTGACATCAGCACTGACGAAGTACTTTCGTCGAACAGGGTCAAAGCAACGATATCTCTTTTGGGTCTTAGAATACATAATAAACACACATTTGACAGACATGGGAGAGAGCTTGTCAAGACCAGAAGATATTTGATGAACAAACGCTATTGAACCGAAAACACGAGGCGTAAGCGAGAAAAGATCAGTCTTGGGAAACGCAATCAAGAACAAGCTCTTCTCCCTCAGCACCGAAGAGGGCATACGATTAACCAGATAACAAGCAGTTATAACCACATTTCCCCAGTATGAATGAGGAGCACGACTCTGAATCAAAAGGGTTTTGGTAACGTCCAAAAGACGATGTTTTCGTTTAGCCACCCCATTCTGTTGAAAAGTATATGCACAAGACGTCTGATGCACAATACCATGAGACCTAAGGAATTGAGAAAGCTGAGTAGTTTATATCTGAACGTATAAACTTGATTTTTGATGAAAAACTATTTCATTAATAAAGGATTGAATAACAAGACCAGCATCATACTTGTTCTTAAGAAGAAAGACCGAAGACAATCTCAAAAACTCATCAACTGCAAAAAGATAAAACTCGTATCCCTGATAATCTGGAACACGACTGGGACCCCAAATATCAAAATGGATTATCTCAAACAAACTATGACTACTTCGACCCTGACGACTCTGGAAAGTGGACCGATGATGCTTCCCAAGCCGGCAAGCCTCGCACTGGAAAGTAGAGCGAGAAGAAATCAGTGGAAGAACATGACTCAACTTTTGTAGAGGAAGATGACCAAATCGAAGATGCCACATAACATGGAGAAACAGAACCAGTGTGAAGAGAAGAGGCACTGGTATATGGAGATTGCACTAGTCTGTAGAGAACCCCTTGCTCACGGCCAGCTCCCAATCACAATGCCCGTGAGTTTATCCTGAAACACAAGAGCAGAATGATCAAATATGGCACGACAATGTAAATCTTTGGTGATTTGACTAATTGACAGTAAATTCATAAAAAATTTAGGAGCATAAAGGACATTCTGAAGCCTCAGTCAGGGAGTCAACTGCACCTCCCCTTGATCAGTAATGGGAGAAGTGTGTCCCATCTGCTAATCACCACAGACCGTTCAAGCTAAGTCGAACGAAAAACACTAAACTGCCCTCTGTCACCACAGAGATGATGGGATGCTCCGGAATCCGTGATCCATTCTGACAAGTCTACCCTGTAACAACTAGTAAAGGCATATAATGTAGATGTTAATGCTAAGGCAGCTACCTCTGAGAATCCTAAAGGAGAGCTAGTAGAGCCAGAAGTAACAGGCATAATCTTCCCTTAGTCGTGCCACAAGCTCATCAAATCTCTGATCAGATGCAGGAGATGGACTCCCAGCATGTTGTGTCTGCTCTACAACTCGAGCTGAAGGAGGAAACTCATGCTTAGAATACCAGGTGTCCTCAGAGTGACCTGGCTTGTGGCAGTAACTGCATGGTTGATGGGGTCGACCACCCCCTCCTCTACCCCGGTTAGGGCCTCCCTACCACGATATGGTATAGGACTTCCTCTACCATGTGATACAGCCATAGCTGAAGATATCTGAGACTGTAAAGTACTACCAGATAATATAGACAATTTACTCAATCTGCGAAATGCCTCATCTATCGGAGGTATGGTAGCATCAGTAAGAATCTAGGCACGAGCTGCATCTACTCAGGGTCAAGGTTGCTAGAAAGACCCCAGTCAGCACAGAATCTCTGTATGCCTTGAGCTGCTCTGGTGTAACAGTCAAGGAAATGTATCCATGTAGCTTCTCAAACATACCCCTTAAAGAAGTATAGAGGGTATGAAGGGGGCGACCATTCTACTTTGATGTGAAGATATCATGCTGGAATTGTATTATCTTTGACACATTCTTCACCGAAAAATATGTAGCGACGAGAATATCCTACATAGCCTTTGCAATAGGATGACTCAAAATATCATTAGATATCTCCGTGGACACTGTCCCGGATAGCCACACGCGTGCATGTGCATCATCTGCCTCCCATGAGGCATTTGTCCCAGTCTTGTCATGTGGCTCCTCTGTCGTGCTTCTTGCCATTGCACTGCATTAAACTCATGAACTGCATGGCCCACAGTTCATAGTTGGTTCCATCCATTTTGACGATGGGTGCTGGACCTTTAAAAGCACACACGGATGGGACTTCTACTTTGTTGTCAGACATGATGACAACGATCTCCAAGACTGGGTCAAGAATAAGAAAGACCTGCGTCTACACCACACCAACATCCCGGAAGATGGTTGTGGGTGGACTCATACCATAACCTCTTCCATTTTCTGGAGATTCCTTTGGGTAACTAGGGTATGTTAGATATTCATTTCACACCCTACGTACCCAGATCACAGTGTTGAATCTCTACCACGAGCAAGCCATGTGTAGTGTGTCACGGACGGGAGGGCGCACGAGGTGCTAGATGCGCACGGCGATGTGCTTGGAGACACGCAGGTGCACGGTGCTGGAGGTATGCAGCAATGCGATGCACGTGTGGACATTGGAGATGTGTGCGACAATGCGTTGGAGGTGCGTGTTGGGTGAGGCATTGCCGACTGCGTACGACACACGGTGCAGAGCGCACGGGCGGTGCAAGCGTAAAGGGCGACGCAGGCGCGCGATAGGGTTTTGGTGGGGGTAGGTTTCTAGGGCACAGGCTCTGGTCTAGGACCGTCGCTCTGATACCATGTGGAAAGGAAAAATAAAGTTATATTTTACGAAGCCCTAGAGCACTCTTATATAGGAGAAAAGCTCTACGGTAAAATTACATAAATAAATTAAAAGATAAACAAATATAAATAAGGACCAAGAGATATAAGAATCTCAACATTTACGGCTGAGGGGGAGTGTGCACAAGTATGTAGACTTCATAAGGACATATATGAGCTCACGTAGAGCCCGAGAGCTTGGTTCTAAAAGCTCTCAGACTTGTTTGAAAAGTAAGGGCTCAAATGATCCAATGCATATCATTCTCTTTTCATACAGAGAACTACCAGAGGTATGACTGCTATTATGGTATACGTTGATGATATTCTCATTACATGAGATGACCAACAGGGAATAAGGATGGCTAAAGACTTTATGGTTGTGAATTCATTACTAAGGACCTTGGAACTCTCAGATACTTTCTGCGGCTGAAGTTTGCCAGAAATTAGCAAGGACCAGTAATGACTTAGAGAAAGTATGTCACTGATCTGCTTAGTGACACAAGTATGCATGGGTGTAGACCTGCTACTACACCTATGGATCCAAACATGAAGTTGTACGAGAATGACACTGATGAAGTAAACAGGAGAAGGTATAGAGAACTGGTAGAAAAACTTCTTTATGTTAGGATTACCAGACCAAATATCTCATTTGCAGTTAGTAGAGTTAGCCAGTTCATGGAACAACCACGTAAGGTACATATGGACGATATACATATGAATCATATAATACTAAGGTACCTAAAATCATTACCAGATGCAGGTCTATTATTTGAAAAAGGCAAGTCGGTCACCATCTCAGCATATGCATATGCAGATTATGTAAGGTGCCCCAACGATAGGAAGTCCACTACAGGCTTTGCAGTATATGTTGGAGGTTCTCTTGTCTCATGGAAAAGCAAGAAACAAACTATTGTGGCCATGTCTAGTATTGAGTCGGAGTATAGGTTATGGCCCAGACTAGCGCAGAGATGATGTGGGTTCGAGCTGTTCTTACGTGTCTAAACATAGAGGTTCCTCTTCCCATGTCACTGAAATGTCACAATCAGGCTGCTATATTTATTGCATATAACCCAGCATTTCATGAACGTACCAAGCACATTGATGTTGATTGCCATTATGCATGTGATATGATTCATAAGGATTTTATTTCCACATCCCATGTAAGCTCAGGGGACCAAACTGCAGACATTGAGGTTAATTGCCATTATGTACATGATATGATTCAAAAGGATTTTATTTCCACATCTCATGTCAGCTCAGGAGACCAGACAGCTCAGGAGACCAGACTGCAGGCATCCTCATCAAGGCCTTAATCTGAGAAGTGTTCGTCCAAGCTAAGCATGATGGACATCTATGCTCCATCTTGAGGGGGAGTGTAGAGATATATATATATATTTATGTTATCATCTTTACTTCATGTTTCTTGGACTCTCTTAACTCCTTTTCTTATGTAAGATTTAAGTAATTTACCCATAAGCTGCTCTCCCATATAAGAGAGCCTAGGGTTTATTGGAATAAACGGATTGATCATTTTTCCCAACATTTTCAATTTTTATTTTTATTTTTTGAAAAATGCTTTTGTGGATTTTCATAACTATATACATATGTTATGTCATTCAAGTTTCATACGAAATAGAGACTCCTATGGTCTCCATCCAGATGAGGTCGATTTCAACAATTCTGCCACCCTTAAAAAATGACTATTTGGATGGAGGTCGTAGGAGTCTCTATTTCGCATGAAACTTAAATGACATAATATAGGCATATAATGATGAAAATACACGGATTCATTTTTCCAAAAAAAAATAAAAAATAGGGAAAATGTGGTAGGGGAGCCAAGTTAGCTTCCCCTAGGGGCAACCCCATTTACCCTATTTATATATAATCATAGTCTAGTAGGAAGCCTCCGGAGGTCGGCCATGAAGCGAGGGAGAAACTAAAATGTATCATAAAAATCAACCTACTTATTTTTTATAGAAAAGCCAAAGAAAGGTGGGAAAATCATCCATCAAATTAATGCGATATTTTTTTGAATATATCAGGTGAAATCCCATGATGGGACTCGGCGTAAAAATTCATTAATAGATTAACATGCTTGTACAATTATAAAATGACCAAGCTAACATAAGACCTTCGTAATGTACAAGTATGTTTTCAAAGTAAAATCGTTGACACCGGAAAATGTTCTCGTTCCTAGTGCACTATATAGTCCAGAGAATAGTGAAAGTTGGGGAGACATCCTCTTATGAATTGACACATGTTGATCTAATGGAGCTCTAAAAAGAAATACTACTGTTTGTCTTTAGCCATTGAATGCCAGCACCCTCCCATACAAGTGATGAGGTTCTGCATTTGAAGAAGAGGTGCTCCAAATCCCCATCATCCTCATTCAATCTAACGCATGTGCGGTCTCCAGTATGTATGAAGAATATGATCCCATCATATTTTTGTAAATAAACGATCGTTCCTTGTAAGCCAAAAGGAAAAAATTAATCTTCTGTTGTATCTTGCAGTTCCAAAATAATCTGGAAATCACGTGTCTAATCTTCCAAGCCCAAGTTCTGAATCTGTGTGGAAAAAGCGATACGCCCTTTTCATCGTGTACTTCTCATTATTATAAATGAAGTGGTCCCTACCACTAGTGGGGCCCTCAAAGTACGTCAACTCATCAAGCAATTGATGTACTAAAACTTTTGTTCCAATAATGCCCTGGGAAGCAAGGACACCACGTTCCCGCAGACCACACCTCACCAACAGTGGTGTCCTGGTTCTGTAAGAGAGGAAAAAGGCAAGGGTAACGATCTTTCAAGGGCCCCAGCCTATCCAATTATACATCCAGAATCTAAACATCTCACCATTAACAACGGGGTGTAATGCCTCCCTCATTTTTGAGAGAATCTATCTAATACCAATCCAGAGCGAAGAAGGGTACCATATAGGCAGGAACTGCAAGTCACCAGCAATCCTATAAATCTTCCTCATCAATTTGCAATCCCATTAATGCGATATTTATCATCTAGATAATCTAGAATTATGCTTAGACCTCACCAACAGCGGTGTCATGGTTTTGCAAGAGAGGGAAAAGGCAAGGGTAGCAATCTTTCAAGGGCCCCAGCGGCCCAGCCCCTATCCAATTATCCGGCCAGAATCTAAACATCTCACCATTATCGACGACTTGGTGTAATGCCTCTTTCACTTATGGGAGAACGTGTCTAATTCCAATCCAGAGCGAAGAAGGATACCTTATAGGCACGAGCTACAGGTCACCAACAATCCCATAAATCTCTCATCAATCGGCAATCCCATTAATGTGATATTTATCATTTAGATTATCTAGATGCATGCTTAGACCTGAGACCTTCATATATACAAGATAAAAAATTACATTGGATTGTTGGTCTTATCGAGTGATTTGTTATATTTTACCCACTCAAGGACACAATAGTCTTTTGAATTATGTGGTGACCCTATGTAACCCTAACCATAGGTCTCCAAGAATGAAGCAATTCCCTCGTTGTATTCTACTTACTATCGGGTGCAGGAGATCGTTGCCCCCACATTTTCTACCACCTCTTCTTCTTAGTGTCCTTCACAAATCATCACCACTAGCCACCACCACCATTCATCGTCGTCGATGCTACTAACCACAATCGCCCACCTCCATCACCCCTACCAATCAGCCGCCACCGCATCCAGCCACAAACCGCTTCTAAACACCACTACAAATTGCCTCCCGCCTTTCTGTTGCCCATCAAAACTAGCCACCACTGCCACCAGCCATCCAGCGCCCCTCACACATTCATCCACCCCCACAGGCATCTCTAGCACTCTACATAGCCTCTTCAACCCCCATGGGCATCACTAGAGCTCTAACAACACCATCATCATCCCCCACAGGCCCTACTTCAGCCTTCAAAAGGAACATTACATCCCCCATGGGCCTTCATCAACCCTCCTGGGTTACAACTGGTCTATCTCGACCTACATTGGATTGTTCGACGACACTTGATCGGCGTTAGATGCATCACAAGCATGATCTAAATACATATGATCAGAATTAATTTTACGAGCATGCCTTGGCATCGAAAAGGAAGATGTCATAATCCAAAATAGCATTCTAAGCATAAAAAGGAAGGAAAGCATGTCTCCCCTCAGTTAGCTCGATCTGAAGATTGGACAAGACCAATTATCTTAAATGGTTGAGGATGTTCCTAGTGATCGTAAGGGAGTATGACAGCATATTCTTCTTAAGCCAGAGCATGCTGCCAAGAAAGGAAAACATGCCACATAGGACAAAGATAATGGGATGGTGTGTTCGTTTATTGTAGTCAGCATGATCAGTAGAATCGTAGATGATTGTAAACCATGAAAGTGCATTTTGATATACGGACTTCTTTGAAAACTACATATGGACAAGAGAAGAATTCAAGCAGAATGTTGCAAACCTACTTTGAAATGATGAACCTGAAGCAAGAAAGAGGGTCAGTTTTTGAGTATTTTTCTCTATCGAAATTTTTATTTTGAAAGATATAATGCTTGTGTTCCAGGATGCACATGTCTCAAACAAATGGAATACATCACAAATGGTAATTAGAGTATTCCTAGCAGGACATGGCATGTGTTATCTTGTCGTCTGGCAGCAACCACTCTACCAACCATAAAGGAGGCTTACAGCACTCTTATTTGACTTATGATCATCACCCACAACCTCACTACTCCATAGGTACAAGGACGTACCATTGCTCTTGATGCTTCATCTAAACCAAGGTTCAATAATGCGGTATGCATATTTGCTTGGTTAGGCAGCATATAGCAATTAAGTAAATATGCAGAGTATAATGGGGAATATGAGAATTATTTGGTTTCTAATTTTTTAATTAAAAATTATTTAAAGTACAATAACAAAATATGGTGTTAGAAATTTATGGTATGCTTCCTTATTTAACATGACCAAAAATTAAAAAAATGAAATAAGATGATACATTCCATTATATTTTGCTGAAGTGGTGGAGGAGCTTGCCTTGGAGGTCATTGATGCGGCAAACTGCAAGTATATGTTGAGTATACCTTAGAGGTCCTCCTCATGTTTGTGTATTGACCATTTCCTCTTGTTTATTGAGGCATTGGAAATGTTCAGCTTGGCAATCATTACCTCTCTTCCTAGGTCGAGATCAGATCACACACCATTATGTTTGGACACGTGCAACTGTGGATAGCACAATCGGCTTGAAATTTGCATTGACATCATGAATAGGAAGAACATGTTCAACCCTCGAACTTATAGTTCCCTACAAAAAGGAGACATGCATATCATGTCAAGGTCCACCTACCCCACAAACTCTATACAAGAAAACCAAAAACACATCCATCTCGAAGATCCTTCCTGATTTGAAGTTGCCAGCGCAATCTTTACCTCCTCTGTGACTGGTCCAACTAGCATGCTGATTGTGCCTTGATACCCAAATGACATGTCGGTTGATGTGTTGCAAAACCGCCACTCTCCACAAGGTCTCCCTACTGTAAACTCTCACTTTACCACTAACTTATCAATTATATTCCTCATTTTCCTCTCCAAAACACCACAAGAAAGAAGTGAGTGCCGGGGACTCCCTTCGCAAGCCATGCTTGGCAATATCTTTGTCTCCAGACTCTCCACTATATCTTATTTTTCAAGTCCACCTCCCCGGCCACCTCCAATAGTTAGTTGTATACTATTACCTACTAGAATACTCATTAGTTGGTTAAGATTCGCTTGTTTTTAAATTTTAATAACTTGATGTCTAATGTGAATTGACTCAACTACATCGATGTATATGTTTCTCGTTTGGATTCTCGTGTGGATTCAAGAATCCAAGCATGGGTTCAAACTTCGATTCAAAATCATCTACTACTGATATTAAAAGATACCATGGGGAGATCGGATGGTGGTATATCTCTACACTCGACGGCAACAAATTTAAGAATTTGTTATTATTCTGATACAGTCTACAGTCTCAATTTTGTCAGTTGCTTATTTGTATACATTATGATGTCTTTCAAGCAATGACCATGCAGTATAAGATGCATGCTTATGTTGATGTCCTAAATACATTCCTCCACACATATATGAGCGTGGCTATATCTTATTTATTGATTTAAGAATGACGGAAACCTTAATTTAAAAGAAAACATCATGGAGCCATTGGATCTATGACTTATTCAGAATTTCATATATGTTCCTTTCCAAACTTGTCGATACGAGATAAATATCAATATTTAAATCCTTGGGATTATTAGCTAGAAGATTGGTTCTATAATAACTAGGTTTGTTATAAATGAATAAACTTGGACATTAAATAGGTCTGTCTGGACAAACAAATAGAACCGGAGGTGATACATTTATTAATATTTTGTCTGTTTAAGACCATGACAATAACAGTTTAAGTTCCAAGGTGACAATTAGGGGAATGAAGTCATTACTACAAAGAAGGTGGAGACAAACAATATGAGGATAGCTAAGCACACTAATACATTACATCTCAAAAACAACTCAGTTTATAATCCAACAATCTGCGAAGTTATGCTTCCATAATCTAATTAAAAGATAAATAAATTTTAGGGGATTCACCTTCATGATGAATTCACTTTGAAGCTATCCTCTCGTTCTTTCCAACTTTGGTGTCCCTCCGAAAAGAGGTTGGGTCTGATCAGCAGTATTTGACAGTTCATCAAACATAATAAAAGATAAATTTTGAAGGATTGAGTCAGGAGTATGTCTCTCCGGAATGACTACTGAATCCGGGTCATCAGCAAGGGGAATAGGACAACCTGGTTAAAAGAGACAAAAAAGTCAATCTGCAAGTTAAAAATGACAAGAAGAAAATTTTAGCTTATGTGCAAGGCAATTACTGCCTTACGATGTTGCAATGGAGGTCCAAATCCCATTGTATCTAATATAACCAGCACCTTGCTATCCTCCTTGCATGTTGCTGAAATTTCAGGAGACATTCCATAAAGATGGCAAACATAAGGAAGAGAATGTAATCAACTAGAAGTCTAGAACCAATCGCCAGAACTTGATATAAATAATAAGTCTGAATATCATATATTAATAATATGATGTATATTAGAGTGTGTATCAACAAATTAAAACTGGTTTTAATAATCTTATTATTTAAAAGTTGCGACAACTCACAACTCCAAAATTTTCCATATATGGACACTCTAGGATTGGAATGTTTCAACTTATATATAGACAAGGATCCTACAATCTGATAATTTCCTGATATAAGAAAAATTTGAATAATTTCCAACTTGTATTTTAGTGTCAAACATCTTTTAAAAAGAGAAGAAAGACCAAGTTCCAGAGGTGTGTGCTCAAAACATGGCACCAAGGGATAAAAATGAATGTAATGCCTACCATTGACAAGTATAAAAAAAAATAAGAATGAACAAAGTAGAGATATCACATCTTGATAAGATTGTATTTCCTTTTTGGTGTGCCTTAAAAAAATCTTTCTTTTTTGTATAATTTTACTCCCATGTAATTTTTCATTTGCTAAGTTGTCTGCAGGCAAAACTACAAAAGCACCTTTAAGTTAGCCCATGAGACAAGCTTATTGAAGCAAGATACAATAGTGAAGATTTAGCATTGTCAGCATTTCTTATGATCGATTCCATGTTCTGTAATTTACCAGTGTTGCAGTGATAATGATTGAATCATGTTTATGAAAAAAATAAAACTACAACATTTGCTTTATGTAATTAGATTGCAAGAGTCTTAGCTTATCTTTCTCGGTGACAATCCTCTTGTAAACGCTGAACAGGAGTATGTCATGTACATTTTAACTAATATAGGGAATTGATGAAATCCTATAACATAATAAGCTGATGGAAGCATAATAAGATGAAGGAAAAGAAACCTTCTTCAAGAGTGGAAGGATGATCACCCAACGTGAGATGTCATCCAAAGATAATCAAAAATATTGGATTGCATCGGGACATCAGAAAACATGCCACCATCATTTACAACCATGGCTTATCACCGAACTTAAGCGATTTTTCATTCGAAATATCTTTTCACCAGCTCACCAATATCAATACCCTCTACGCTTTCAATTTTTAGGATTTGTTGTTGTTGTTGCGTATACAATGTTAGTGTTATATCATGTGTCAACAATATAGGATGCCGTGAATATTCCTTAGTAAATTTCTCAGATTCTGTCCACTATCGGCATAATTCCTCCCAATTTCTCTATATAGTTGTATTTTTTTCGAGAGAGGTGTTTTTGTTGCTTCTTTAATAAGTTCTCTTGTTCTGCTAAGAAGCTTGAGGTCTAACTTTTCTACGTAAATCTCATATATCGCTAGATAGCAATTGACTATTTGTGATAATTTCATATATCACCAGATTGTAATTGACTATTTGTGATAACCTTGACTATTTGTGATAACCTTACCGTTCATATAGTTGCTCCTAATATAAATATATCTCAATAGATATCTTGCCCAAACTTAACTCAAGTAATGCACGCATCTTTGATTAGGTTTCGAGAACTGCAACCCCAGCCCCATACTTGTGATAACCTTATAAAGCATATAGTCATTCCTAATATAAATATTTCCCGATATATATCTTACCAAAACGCTTTGTTGTTTTGCATATATCTTACCAAAACTTGATCCAAATAATACATGCATCTTTGATTAGGTTGGCATTCATTCTAAATAAGGAGACTTCACTTCCTTTTAATGAAGGAGCTTGTGAAATGGAAAGTTGGAAACCAGTTACAACTGCAACTGCAAGACACGATATTATTATTGTACACTGCAAGGCAACAACTATAGTAGCAAATGCGATCCATGGCCTCCACTAAGGACTTTTATTTATAGAAGAGTAACAATTCACTATCGAGTATCGTTTACCTAATATCATATATATTTATGAATTCCTTTATTACAAAACTTGTAGAGTATTGAAATTTCTTTCTGCGGTGTATGTTTTACTTCCTAAGATGTACCAATATTTCAGCTTGTGGTAATTACACCTCACTTTGAGCAAATAACAAATATTTCTCTCTGTAATCTTATTTATTGAAGGAAGAACATTGCGAACCTTAATTTCCAAGATGGATTATTCTTTTACTCGTTTCCATAACTTATGTAATTATTTCCTCAATGTTCCCAGTAGAACACTAAAATCAATATTTGAGGCTATGCTTACCACTATTTTTTTAGAGCTTATGACTCCACTACTAATGTGACCCCACCAACCATGTATCAATGTCTTCGTGCTATATCACAAGCTTTCAACACAAACTACTCTCCTATAAAAACCACTACATTCATCTTGCCCATAAGGCCCACAAAACTACCGATCGCCTGCTCCAGTTTCAATGAATTCTGTACATATGATCAACATATTAATCATTTTGGATCTGAAGCTCATCTCGGAATTGTGTGAAGAACTCATATCAACCCACACGATCTCCATCGCCACCTATATTAATGTCATGTTCAGACAAGTGAAGATCAGGTGATACACATTGATGCAGCATAAAATTAAAATATAGGGCATGATGTTTTTTTTATGTTAATTACGTTTATTCGAGTCATGGCAATTTTATTTAAATAAATGAGATCGCATGTGATCTCTAATTAGTCAGGTGGTTTCGGTTTGAATTTCTAATTTAGTTAATTAGAGTCAAATTAGGATAAAGGTAGATTTGAATTTCTATTCAAATCAATTAGAGTCAAATTAGGATAAGTTGGGTTTTGATTTTCGATTTTGGTTTCTATTTTTGTAATCCCATCCCTTCTATATAAAGGGATGATGGTCCATTGTTTTTAGAGAGTTCAGATTAAATGAAAATTGGAGTTATCTCACGTTGTCTCCCTATTTCTCTCTCTATCTCTCTCAACGTGATCTTCACGTCTTTCATCTCCAAAACCTCGCGTAACCGATGCGTTCTCCTCTCTCTCCCTCTCTTCTCTAAATTTCTTCCATCAAAATTTATATTTTCCACCGTTGGATTTCTTTGACTGCATCATTTGGTATCAGAGCATGGCAACCGAATCGTCCCTACGATTCGACGATCCCGTCGCGCATTGGAAGATGCAATATGATTTGAGTTGCATATCTCATGATTCGCGTTCACGCGCACGTCGACACAAGTTCATGAAGCGCCTTATATCAAGCCTCACGGTTCAAGCAATTCGTCGGGAGACGAATTTTTTAAAAGCGGGGAGAGCTGATGCAGCGTGGACTCGACATGTAGGGCCGTCTAATTATTTAAATTGTGGCCGTTAATTTTATTTACGTTTTTTAAGTTGTCGCAATTTTAAATAAAGAGATCGCGTGTGATCTCAATTAGTCTTAATTTGAATTTCAAATTTGGTAGTCAGTCGGTTAATTAGTTAGAGTCAGTTTAGGATAATTGGTTGTCGGTTTAAATTATTTTCTATTCTTGTAATGTCATCCCTCCTATATAAAGGGATGAGGGTCCAATGTTTAGTTAGTTCAAGATGTGATAAAATAGAGATTTATCTCTCTCTCCTCTCCCCTCTCTCTCCTTCTCCCCGCGTGATCTACACGTGTTCTTCTTCTCCCAAACCCCTAGTATTCCCGACGAGTCTCTTCTCTCTTCCCCTCGCGGTCTATGCGTTTCTTCTTCTCTAACCCCGCGCATCCGGCGTGTCTTCTCTTCTCAACCCTTCCAGTTTCTTCTTCTCAACCCCTCTATTTTCTTCTACCATCGAAAATCCACCGTCAAATCTATTTCCCGTGCTGTGCCGAATTCCATTTTGCATCAATGGGAATCAAGACCCCAGCCCTCCATTGTTGGGTCTTTGAGACCACAGTGCAACACCCTAGAGCTCGAGGGATTCAAACCAACAACAACTGCAGGAGCCCATGCGTGCACAACAAACACCGTCATCAACGTCAACTTCCAAGTTCTGGCGCACTACTTGCGCGCCTCCTCACGCGCAACCTACACAGGTCCCGTCGACATCGTCCTTGCACGACTCCACGCCCTCCACGTCACCATTACGACGCCGCGCAACCCCGCCATTCCTGGAACGAATATCACGGAGATTATGATTCACGCACAGCCCACGCACCGCCGATGCGTCGTCTCCGCCAACCGCAGTACCGCCGGTTGATCGCGAGCTTCAGAGGCCATCACGCGCGCGTCAGGTGCAGCCATCACCACGCGCGCAAGCAAGGGTCGCCGCACATTGTTCCTCGATACCACCCGAGGCTTCCCTGTGTGATGCGCAGCCACCGCGCACCGCCATCCAAACCAGGCCGCCACCATCAGCCGTTCCTATTATGGAGGTACAAAACCCTAACGTGGGGGAAGAAGCCTCCAAGGGGGTTCGAATCCCCTGTGAATCGGGATTGGGATATGAATTGGGCAAATTACAGAGAACATTTGCAGCCACACCCTCAAGTGAAAAGAAATTATAAACGTAACATTGAAAAGGAGTAAAATTGGATATTTGCTCAACCAATCCGGATGAATTCTCCACAGACGGAATGAAGATCAAGCAATTCGTTGGGAGACGAATTTTTAAAACGGAGGAGAGTTGATGCAGCGTGGGCCCCAAACATAGGGCCAAATATTTATTTACTTTTAATTGTCAATTTTATTTACGTTTTTAAGTTGTCGTAATTGTCTAATTAAATAATTGAGATCGCCTGTGATCTCAACGTTTTATTCGTAGAGTTAATTTTGGTCAAGAGTCTAATTAGGGTAATAGAGGTCAATTTGAATTTTAAAATTTGTCAGAGTCCAATTAGGATAGGTTGGTTGTCAATTTTAATTAGTTTGCTATTTTTGTAACCCCATCTCTCCTATATAAAGAGATGGTAGTCCAATGTTTTTAGGCAGTTCAGTGATAATTAAAATTGAGATTTATTCTCTATCTCTATCTCCTCTCCTTCTCCCTCTCTACGCGGTCTCCGCGGTTCTCCTCCTTCAACCTCTCGTATTCCTGACGAGTTCTTCTTCAACCCCTCTAAATCTTCTACCAAATATTTTCCACCGTCAAATCATTTCCCGCGCGACGCCGAAATTTTTCGTTTGCATCATTTTGGTATCAGAGCATGGAATGTGAATCGTTCCTACGATTCAACGATCCCTTTGCATATTGGCGTTTGAAGCTTGATCTCAGCCGCCTATCTCATGGCCCGAAGTCTTGTTCGCGCCAGCAAAAGTTCAAGCAATGTCTTATATCAAGTTTCAAGGTTCAAGCATGGTTGGGCACGACAATCGATGACGATTCTCTTGTTGACAACAAAAATCAGACCGATGTAGCTGCTGTTCAACACGATGTTGGTCAAGAATATGAAGGTATTTTCATTCATAACGAAGGTTTATTTGATATAACTATTGTGCAAGAAGAAAAGGAGGACTGTAACATCCATATTCTAACAAATCCGAACTCGTCCGATTTTGGATCCAGTGAACCCAAAAACGTTGTTGGTCAATGCCAAACAACCTAAAACGACCAATTAATCATGAATCAAAAGTCGTTTGGACGAAAACAACAAAAAAATCGGTCGCTTCGTAATGCGTGCCGTGAAAAGCCGCGACGCAAATTCGGAAACCGCAAAATGAATCAAGACCGTCATTGGATCCGATTCGACGATACAAGACCAACGGAATCGACCGTTCGTCAATCGGAGGTCGTTTGATATTTTTAAATCACAAAATTTAATCTTAAACAAAAAACGTATCCCGGAAAGTTTCGGGTATCCAAACCCGACTGGAAGTATATCAATATTATACTCATATTGATCGTCGTTCAGAGACGATCAAATCGGGATATTGCGCGTCGAAATCCGATATTCGAGGCACGAATACGGACGTTTTTAAATATCTTAAAAAAAATAAAATAAAAATAAATTTAATTCTGATACACAGTAGCAGACTGCTACTGTTCGTAAAAAAAATCTATGACAGTACAGTCATACAGTACGCCACTTGGTTTCTATTTTTTTCCATTTGTTCCTCATTTAGTGTCCACTTGGCAAAGCCAAATTCCTCTTCCTTTGTATAAATAGCTCCATTCTCTTGGTCTTTTGCTCTTCTATTCCTCTCCAAGAACAGCTGTAGAGAGCCCCAACCTCCTCCCTCTCTTTTCTACAGGTTAAGATACATCAACTATAGCTTCACCTCTTGCTGAAGCTACCCATTGCTGCACCAATAGAAGCTGGAGGCCCTTATTTTTCCTGGAACTGCTCCAGCCCCTGCTACAATCCCAATTGCTGGAGCTCCATTTCTAAATTTTCTGCAACATTGGAGCCTTGGAGCTGCTCCAAAGCACCCACCTTAGCATGCAAGTAGATCTCCATTAAAGATCTAAGGTACAATCCCATATTCTCTCTTTTGCTGCCATGCATGTAGTTCTACACATTCTTGATCCCATGTATGGTATTCTCCTCCCTCTCGCTGCGGATTTCACACGTTTTTATCGAAGTTGTCCATTGTTGCATTTTGTGTTTCCAGTTGGAGGTACATCAGCTAGCAATGCTTTTGTGTACCAGTGCTCAAATGGGAAATGATGGTAGTGTCAAACACATGTTTGGAATTGTGCATATCAAAACTGAACACATGAACCTCAATGGTTTGATACTTTGGTTTGGTTCTTTTTGAAATATGCGTTAATTGGATATATGTATATATGAGTACTCCGTTGACATGGAACCACTTTAATCTGCCATACAGATTACAGATAATAAGTAAATTTACAAAAGACAACATATTTCAAGTCATGCATATTTTCATGTAGATTGTTAGGGATTTTTTTTCTGTGCACTATTTTATCCTCTTGAGCAGCATGTGTTTTATCTTCTCCGGGATCTTTGATTCATATCTTTGATTCATAACAATCATCATATTCATCTTATTGGTTGGGGTTTTTTTTTTTCCCCATCTTATGCAAAACCGACATACAGATTCATGAATCCTAACAATAATAGAGGACTTTTACTTTATTCTAGTTGTAATTAAATTTGCAAATTATTCAAACAGTAATCTCACAGTATAAGACACTTTAACTTCTAAAAATGCTCCTCCAACAGATTTGATATGTTGAGCATTAAAACCACATAAACATGATGAATACATACAAAGGTTGACGTTCTAATCTCACTCCGGATCCCACTGATCTACAGAATTGTAATCGAATATGAAGCCAAAGATTTCAAGTGTCAGATTTTATTCCAGGAGAGAAGACGTCACCCGTTTGAAAACCTCTGTAAAGAGTTCCATTTATTGAATTTTCGATTCCCTAAGATCCTTATGTGATATTTAAAACTCCAGTAAGTAATTGTATAAGGTATAGGTGATTATGCAGTCGATGTAAAATTTTGAGATGTCTACTTATTAGATCCAAGCTTAAAATAATGTGATGTCTATATATTTGGCATCACTGAATGTGGGGGAAAAAGTTAGAAGTAGATCGAAGTATAACAATTTAAGTCCCATTATTTCATCACTTTTTATATATGATGACCAGTGACCCTGTGATATTTTCAATATTGGTGACCTTCAATTGAAACTGAGTGTATAATTAGTTGAGACGGGTTGTAGATTAGAATTATATTTTAGCATGTTCCTAGACATGGTTATAACCAATCAGATGCACAAGTTGTGCAAGAGATATAACTAATTTTTATAAAGAAACTCCACTATAGATGCCATGAAAATGCAAAAATATTATAGGCATAATATAGGTTACGAGACATTTATTAACCTTGGTAGGATCTACTTTGATATCCTAGTAATATTGACCTCATTCAGGACTGTATACTGAGATTACTAGAATCATAGGTTGGATCTTTCATCTATGGCCTCAATATCATTTGGTGGTAAGGAGCAGTACATAATTTACAGGCAACATACACTTTCAGATATGTTTAGGTGTCTGCTTTTACTTGTTCAAATATCGTTTCAAAGAAATAAATCATGCAATCTAGATATATTAACAGATATAATACGTATTAACACCCTTCTCACCTGAAGTCTATAAATGAATTCCTATGATCATAAGGTCATTTATAATCTACTAAACATAAATCAACTAATATCATATCATTATTGATAAGAGTTATTGATACAAGATCTCGATCTATACGATTAACCCCGGAAAGAATTGAGAAAGAAATGAATTGTCACATAAGTGAGACATTGGTGATTGATAAATTATATTGCCGGTCATGGTGGCCTTTTACACCGGACCGTGCGAGGGGGCGGTGACCCTCACCTGGGCGGAAGAAAGGAAGCCCAGTTTGGGCAGCGGCCGCCAAGTGCGCGGGTCTAGGATCCCAATCCTCTTTCGGTTTTTTACGCGAGCTCGCAGTGTTTTACGCCTCGTTGGGATCCAGACTTTAGACCAGTTTCGCTGACCCTGTTTTAGGATACCCAGGCGGGGGATCCTCGGTTTTCAGTTTTACGTACGAGCTCGGTTGCCCGTTACCGGTCGGGCTGTTTTTCTAGAGCGACTTCCCGGGAAGTCCCTCTCACCCGTCTCAGTGGCGTAGTTGGGGAGTAGACCTATCCCTCTATTGGACCGGCCTTCCAACTAGAGGGCGAGACGGAAGAGCCATTTGCAGGCTTCTTCACCGCTTGAGTTTTCTTCGCCAAACAGACTTGGCAATTCTACATCCAGACCATCCGTATCTATATCTATATCTACATCTAAATCATCAAGAGTTGCATCTGAGAGAGAGTTAGAGTGAAGGTTTGGAGGAAATTACAATTAAAAATGACTTGATTGGAGGTGACGTTAATCTGATTCGAAATCCCTATCAGTTAGTGGACGTGTTGGGAACTTAGTTAGGATGCATTACACAACACCGCATGCCTACGGAGGCCCCCCAACCCTAAGGTCGTTTAATACCTTAGAGTCATAGTGTGAGGTTACACACAGACCAAGACCACGGACTATCCACTAACTTAAAAGGGAGTAAATAGAATTAAGGATCAAATCAGTCATCATTATATCAGTCCATCATCGGAAACCATGACATGATCTCAATGACAAGAAATTAGCAATTTCATGTGCCATCAAGTTCTACCACATGATCTCCAAGACCAAGAATCATGATCTTTATCTACATCATCTGGAGTTATATCTGAAACAATTGAAATTAAGAATTTGATGCCTACCTATTGAACTTAGGAATTAAGTAATTCCTATTCAATCTTTCACATCGACAAATCCACAGATTTGATATCTGGTCAATATAATAATAAAGATATATTCATATATGCATACTCCTATAATTATCAGCATTTGATTACAAAATAAATAGGTTAAATATGAAAAGTGTTGGGATAATAGGAGTTTATAAGAAATGCTTACAATCTTGACTACTTTTTTTTACTTACGCAAGTAGATGTAAATAGTGCTTATTCCACCTTTCTACTTGCTCTCTTTTGCACATTAAATTACTTGTTAATTATTTTAACTACGGGTTTGTATTCACAATTGTGACTCCTTTTCTTCCTTGCACGCATGGCAGGAAAGGAGTATGTTGTTCAGTAGCTATACAGGGTTCCAGGAGACAAGGTCTATACCAGAAGGTATGTGTTTTTGTGTCAAGTTTTTGTCCTGTAATTAATGTAATATGCTTATTTTCTCTTCAGTCAAATTTTTGGGATATACTGGATGTACTGTCAGACAGACATTGTACATGTTGTAGAAACATATGAAAGTTAATGAAATGAGATTTTGGTGACAATTGTTCGATAAACTTGTGGTTATGAATGTTTATGTGAATGTCAGATGAAATTATTTCATTCGCGAAATTTTTTTCCCATAAATTTATGCTTACAATGCGATGTCAATAAATGGAATGTTGTGAATTGTGTCGTAAACGGGTACCCGGATCCTGGGGGGGTTCTACAGTTTGGTATCAGAGCAGTGGTACCCCGATATGCACATTCGCGGTATTACAATTCCGATCGCATTAAATTCCCGGATAGCGACAGTTTTTCGACTTGTCGTGAGTCCGAGAAGGGAAATATGACATTCATATTCAACCACCACAAATGCCACCGATTTCATTAATTTTCATATTATATCCCAAGAAGAGAAAGCATATATCATAATATCTGCGAACAAAAATTTTTTTATGACTAAAAATGGTTCTCATGCAGAGCCATGTCATCCCGATCAGACCTGGAGATGACTAACCAACTAGCACACGTACTGATTGCTCTTATCGAGCTTTCCATGTTCTATTTGATTATGGTGCGATGCATTCTTTTCTTGCTTCGAGGCTACTAGCTTCTTTAGATAGAGTCGCAGAGACTCTTTCTTCTCCATATCACATCCGAGGGCCAGGTGGCCAGTTGTTTATCATTTCCCTGATAGTCAGGCAATTGCCCGTACTGATTGGCGGTCACAAGATGATCGCAGATTGTCTACTCTTACAGCTTGATGAGTTCGACTTGATTTTGGGCATGGATTGGTTATCCGCTCATCATGCGCTTGTTGATTGCCTTAGGAAGACGGTTGTCTTCAGGATTCCCGATCTACCCGAGTTCACTTTTGAGGGTACTACACATAACTCCACCATGGAGTACATTTCAGTATTGCGAGCCCAGCGACTTGTTGACCAGGGTTGTGATTCTTACCTTGCATTTGTTCGGGAGGTGTCTGATCAAGAACTGATGATACAGGACATCCGAGTAGTATCTGAATATCCAGATGTTTTTCCTGATGAGCTACCAGGGCTTCCTCCTGAGAGAGAGATCGAGTTCGAGATCACATTGCTGCCAGATACACAGCCGATATCTATGGCACCATATCGCATGGCACCAGCCGAGTTGAGGGAGCTGAAGGTGCAGTTGCAGGAGTTACTTGATTTGGGATTCGTGAGACCGAGCACTTCACCTTGGGGTGCTCCGGTTCTATTTGTCAAGAAGAAGGATGGATCCATGAGACTGTGCATCGATTACCGGCAGCTGAACAAGAGAACGGTGAAGAACCGTTATCCTTTGCCACGCATCGATGATTTGTTTGACCAGCTCCAGGGATCTTCGGTTTTCTCGAAGATCG
The DNA here is from genome assembly GCA_037367405.1 of Ottelia alismoides. NCBI lineage: Eukaryota > Viridiplantae > Streptophyta > Magnoliopsida > Alismatales > Hydrocharitaceae > Ottelia > Ottelia alismoides. The sequence continues at coordinate 138,615 of JAZKJV010008737.1, forward strand.
ATCTTCGCTCAGGCTACCATCAGCTGAGGATTCACGAGTCGGATATTCTGAAGACAGTCTTCAGGACTCGCTATGGACACTACGAGTTTGTGGTGATGCCGTTTGGGCTCACCAATGCACCTGCGGCTTTCATGGATATGATGAACCGTATCTTCCGTCCATACTTGGACAAATTTGTAGTGGTGTTCATCGATGATGTGCTCATCTATTCACGGACGGAATGGGATCATGCGAATGATCTACGGATTGTTTTGGACACATTACGGGAGCACAAGCTATATGCCAAGTTGAGCAGTGTTGATGCAGAGAGGACAGGTGATTGCTTATGCATCACGACAGTTGAGACCGCACGAGCGGAACTACCCCACACATGACTTAGAGTTGGCGGCAGTTGTCTTTATCTTGAAGATCTGGCGCCACTATCTATATGGAGTGAACTTCGAGATTTTCACGGATCACAAGAGTCTGAAGTACATCTTTGATCAGAAAGAGTTGAACATGAGGCAACGCAGATGGCTCGAGCTGCTGAAGGATTATGATTGCACGATCTCTTACCATCCTGGTAAGGGAAACGTGGTGGCTGATGCACTTAGCAGGAAAGCGCATGCTGATGGTACGGCGAACTGCTATACACGTGGGATACGCTTGCAGCTTTGACCGATTGGCATCCTCAGGAGAGCGCATCCATTCCTACCGCCGTGCCTCCACGATACAGTAGTCTTTGGGATCGTATTGTAGAAGGCCAGAAGTCCGATCCTTGGATTCATGATAGATACATGCGCGCCGTCAAAGACGAGGTTGATGACTTTGTTGTGACAGAGTCTATTTTATGGAAGGCAGGACGGGTCGTTGTACCCAATGACGAGCAACTTCTTAGAGACATTCTCGATGAGGCACACAGTTCATGGTTATCTATCCATCCAGGCAGTACGAAGATGTACCGTGATCTGCGTCGACATTTCTGGTGGGATGGAATGAAGTGCGATGTGACGCTACATGTTAGCAGATGCATGACCTGTCAGATGGTCAAGGCTGAGCACAGGAGACCACCAGGATTACTGCAGTCTCTCCTCATTCCCGAGTGGAAGTGTGAGAGCATTTCTATGGATTTTGTCACAGGATTGCCGAAGACACCAGGTGGCCATGATTCCATATGGGTCGTAGTTGATAGGTTGACCATGTCAGCCCATTTTATACCTGTCAACACGACTTACACTCCATCCAGATTGGCCAAGCTGTATGTACAGAACATCATCAGACTGCATGGTATACCACGTGAGGTAGTGTCTGATAGAGATTCGAGATTTACATCTCATTATTGGCATCAGTTCATGTCAGCACTACAGACAGAGCTGAAGATGAGTTCTGCATATCATCCACAGACCGACGGGCAAAGTGAGCGCACCATACTAACATTGGAGGATTTGCTCCGTGTGTGTACTTTAGAGTGGAAAGGATCCTGGAAGGACTATCTGCCATTAGTAGAATTCACGTATAACAACAGCTATCACTCCAGTATTGGCATGGCACCATTCGAGGCCCTATACGGGTGGAGATGTCTCACACCTCTCAGTTGACGTGAGGTAGGTGATCATGCTTTATATTCCGTAGATCTCTTGGAGGAGACTGCGAGAGCTGTTGATCTTGTGAGACGGAGGCTTCTGACGGCACAAAGTCGCCAGAAGAGTTATGTAGACCATCGGAGAAGAGATTTGGAATTCCAGGTATCCAATCTTCTTCTCTTTCTTTATTACAAAATTAACTTAACCTTATATTAATGACATTCCCGTCAATTATAGGTTGGTGATTGGGTATTCTTGCGAGTATCTCCCATGAAGGGAGTGCAGAGATTCGGTATTCGTGGCAAGTTGGCGCCACGATATGTTGGACCGTTCGAGATTCTAACTAGAGTGGGGAAGGTGGCCTATCGAATTGTCATTCCTCCACATCTATCAACTATTCATAATGTCTTCCACGTATCCAACTTGAGGAAATATGTTCATGACCCTCGACACGTCATCAGCTACGAGAATCTAGACGTGGAACCAAACTTGACTTGTGAGGAAAAGCCAGTCCAGATACTTGATCATGCTGTAAAGAAGCTTCGCAGCAAAGAGATTTCATTGGTTAAGGTTTTGTGGCACCGTCACAGAGTTAAGGAAGCGACATGGGAGACTGAAGCCGACATGCGGGCACGATACCCGTAGCTTTTCTGATGTAATCATCAAAACAAGCTTTTATAATTAGATAAATTATAAATATATGGCATGTTTTCTCTTTGAGGTTTTTATGGGTTCAAAACCCTTTGAGGTTTTTATGAACATATGAAATTTAAACAAGACACCGAATAGCCTTAACTCGAGTCTCGAGGACGAGACTCCCTTTGAGGTTTTTATAATTGTAACATCCATATTCTAACAAATCCGAACTCGTCCGATTTTGGATCCAGTGAACCCAAAAACGTTGTTGGTCAATGCCAAACAACCTAAAACGACCAATTAATCATGAATCAAAAGTCGTTTGGACGAAAACAACAAAAAAATCGGTCGCTTCGTAATGCGTGCCGTGAAAAGCCGCGACGCAAATTCGGAAACCGCAAAATGAATCAAGACCGTCATTGGATCCGATTCGACGATACAAGACCAACGGAATCGACCGTTCGTCAATCGGAGGTCGTTTGATATTTTTAAATCACAAAATTTAATCTTAAACAAAAACCGTATCTCGGAAAGTTTCGGGTATCCAAACCCGACTGGAAGTATATCAATATTATACTCATATTGATCGTCGTTCAGAGACGATCAAATCGGGATATTGCGCGTCGAAATCCGATATTCGAGGCACGAATACGGACGTTTTTAAATATCTTAAAAAAAAATAAAATAAAATAAATTTAATTCTGATACACAGTAGCAGACTGCTACTGTTCGTAAACAGTACAGTCATACAGTACGCCACTTGGTTTCTATTTTTTTCCATTTGTTCCTCATTTAGTGTCCACTTGGCAAAGCCAAATTCCTCCTCCTTTGTATAAATAGCTCCATTCTCTTGGTCTTTTGCTCTTCTATTCCTCTCCAAGAACAGCTGTAGAGAGCCCCAACCTCCTCCCTCTCTTTTCTACAGGTTAAGATACATCAACTATAGCTTCACCTCTTGCTGAAGCTACCCATTGCTGCACCAATAGAAGCTGGAGGCCCTTATTTTTCCTGGAACTGCTCCAGCCCCTGCTACAATCCCAATTGCTGGAGCTCCATTTCTAAATTTTCTGCAACATTGGAGCCTTGGAGCTGCTCCAAAGCACCCACCTTAGCATGCAAGTAGATCTCCATTAAAGATCTAAGGTACAATCCCATATTCTCTCTTTTGCTGCCATGCATGTAGTTCTACACATTCTTGATCCCATGTATGATATTCTCCTCCCTCTCGCTGCGGATTTCACACGTTTTTATCGAAGTTGTCCATTGTTGCATTTTGTGTTTCCAGTTGGAGGTACATCAGCTAGCAATGCTTTTGTGTACCAGTGCTCAAATGGGAAATGATGGTAGTGTCAAACACATGTTTGGAATTGTGCATATCAAAACTGAACACATGAACCTCAATGGTTTGATACTTTGGTTTGGTTCTTTTTGAAATATGCGTTAATTGGATATATGTATATATGAGTACTCCGTTGACATGGAACCACTTTAATCTGCCATACAGATTACAGATAATAAGTAAATTTACAAAAGACAACATATTTCAAGTCATGCATATTTTCATGTAGATTGTTAGGGATTTTTTTTCTGTGCACTATTTTATCCTCTTGAGCAGCATGTGTTTTATCTTCTCCGGGATCTTTGATTCATATCTTTGATTCATAACAATCATCATATTCATCTTATTGGTTGGGGTTTTTTTTTTCCCCATCTTATGCAAAACCGACAAACAGATTCATGAATCCTAACAATAATAGAGGACTTTTACTTTATTCTAGTTGTAATTAAATTTGCAAATTATTCAAACAGTAATCTCACAGTATAAGACACTTTAACTTCTAAAAATGCTCCTCCAACAGATTTGATATGTTGAGCATTAAAACCACATAAACATGATGAATACATACAAAGGTTGACGTTCTAATCTCACTCCGGATCCCACTGATCTACAGAATTGTAATCGAATATGAAGCCAAAGATTTCAAGTGTCAGATTTTATTCCAGGAGAGAAGACGTCACCCGTTTGAAAACCTCTGTAAAGAGTTCCATTTATTGAATTTTCGATTCCCTAAGATCCTTATGTGATATTTAAAACTCCAGTAAGTAATTGTATAAGGTATAGGTGATTATGCAGTCGATGTAAAATTTTGAGATGTCTACTTATTAGATCCAAGCTTAAAATAATGTGATGTCTATATATTTGGCATCACTGAATGTGGGGGAAAAAGTTAGAAGTAGATCGAAGTATAACAATTTAAGTCCCATTATTTCATCACTTTTTATATATGATGACCAGTGACCCTGTGATATTTTCAATATTGGTGACCTTCAATTGAAACTGAGTGTATAATTAGTTGAGACGGGTTGTAGATTAGAATTATATTTTAGCATGTTCCTAGACATGGTTATAACCAATCAGATGCACAAGTTGTGCAAGAGATATAACTAATTTTTATAAAGAAACTCCACTATAGATGCCATGAAAATGCAAAAATATTATAGGCATAATATAGGTTACGAGACACTTATTAACCTTGGTAGGATCTACTTTGATATCCTAGTAATATTGACCTCATTCAGGACTGTATACTGAGATTACTAGAATCATAGGTTGGATCTTTCATCTATGGCCTCAATATCATTTGGTGGTAAGGAGCAGTACATAATTTACAGGCAACATACACTTTCAGATATGTTTAGGTGTCTGCTTTTACTTGTTCAAATATCGTTTCAAAGAAATAAATCATGCAATCTAGATATATTAACAGATATAATACGTATTAACACCCTTCTCACCTGAAGTCTATAAATGAATTCCTATGATCATAAGGTCATTTATAATCTACTAAACATAAATCAACTAATATCATATCATTATTGATAAGAGTTATTGATACAAGATCTCGATCTATACGATTAACCCCGGAAAGAATTGAGAAAGAAATGAATTGTCACATAAGTGAGACATTGGTGATTGATAAATTATATTGCCGGTCATGGTGGCCTTTTACACCGGACCGTGCGAGGGGGCGGTGACCCTCACCTGGGCGGAAGAAAGGAAGCCCAGTTTGGGCAGCGGCCGCCAAGTGCGCGGGTCTAGGATCCCAATCCTCTTTCGGTTTTTTACGCGAGCTCGCAGTGTTTTACGCCTCGTTGGGATCCAGACTTTAGACCAGTTTCGCTGACCCTGTTTTAGGATACCCAGGCGGGGGATCCTCGGTTTTCAGTTTTACGTACGAGCTCGGTTGCCCGTTACCGGTCGGGCTGTTTTTCTAGAGCGACTTCCCGGGAAGTCCCTCTCACCCGTCTCAGTGGCGTAGTTGGGGAGTAGACCTATCCCTCTATTGGACCGGCCTTCCAACTAGAGGGCGAGACGGAAGAGCCATTTGCAGGCTTCTTCACCGCTTGAGTTTTCTTCGCCAAACAGACTTGGCAATTCTACATCCAGACCATCCGTATCTATATCTATATCTACATCTAAATCATCAAGAGTTGCATCTGAGAGAGAGTTAGAGTGAAGGTTTGGAGGAAATTACAATTAAAAATGACTTGATTGGAGGTGACGTTAATCTGATTCGAAATCCCTATCAGTTAGTGGACGTGTTGGGAACTTAGTTAGGATGCATTACACAACACCGCATGCCTACGGAGGCCCCCCAACCCTAAGGTCGTTTAATACCTTAGAGTCATAGTGTGAGGTTACACACAGACCAAGACCACGGACTATCCACTAACTTAAAAGGGAGTAAATAGAATTAAGGATCAAATCAGTCATCATTATATCAGTCCATCATCGGAAACCATGACATGATCTCAATGACAAGAAATTAGCAATTTCATGTGCCATCAAGTTCTACCACATGATCTCCAAGACCAAGAATCATGATCTTTATCTACATCATCTGGAGTTATATCTGAAACAATTGAAATTAAGAATTTGATGCCTACCTATTGAACTTAGGAATTAAGTAATTCCTATTCAATCTTTCACATCGACAAATCCACAGATTTGATATCTGGTCAATATAATAATAAAGATATATTCATATATGCATACTCCTATAATTATCAGCATTTGATTACAAAATAAATAGGTTAAATATGAAAAGTGTTGGGATAATAGGAGTTTATAAGAAATGCTTACAATCTTGACTACTTTTTTTTACTTACGCAAGTAGATGTAAATAGTGCTTATTCCACCTTTCTACTTGCTCTCTTTTGCACATTAAATTACTTGTTAATTATTTTAACTACGGGTTTGTATTCACAATTGTGACTCCTTTTCTTCCTTGCACGCATGGCAGGAAAGGAGTCTGTTGTTCAGTAGCTATACAGGGTTCCAGGAGACAAGGTCTATACCAGAAGGTATGTGTTTTTGTGTCAAGTTTTTGTCCTGTAATTAATGTAATATGCTTATTTTCTCTTCAGTCAAATTTTTGGGATATACTGGATGTACTGTCAGACAGACATTGTACATGTTGTAGAAACATATGAAAGTTAATGAAATGAGATTTTGGTGACAATTGTTCGATAAACTTGTGGTTATGAATGTTTATGTGAATGTCAGATGAAATTATTTCATTCGCGAAATTTTTTTCCCATAAATTTATGCTTACAATGCGATGTCAATAAATGGAATGTTGTGAATTGTGTCGTAAACGGGTACCCGGATCCTGGGGGGGTTCTACAGTTTGGTATCAGAGCAGTGGTACCCCGATATGCACATTCGCGGTATTACAATTCCGATCGCATTAAATTCCCGGATAGCGACAGTTTTTCGACTTGTCGTGAGTCCGAGAAGGGAAATATGACATTCATATTCAACCACCACAAATGCCACCGATTTCATTAATTTTCATATTATATCCCAAGAAGAGAAAGCATATATCATAATATCTGCGAACAAAAATTTTTTATGACTAAAAATGGTTCTCATGCAGAGCCATGTCATCCCGATCAGACCTGGAGATGACTAACCAACTAGCACACGTACTGATTGCTCTTATCGAGCTTTCCATGTTCTATTTGATTATGGTGCGATGCATTCTTTTCTTGCTTCGAGGCTACTAGCTTCTTTAGATAGAGTCGCAGAGACTCTTTCTTCTCCATATCACATCCGAGGGCCAGGTGGCCAGTTGTTTATCATTTCCCTGATAGTCAGGCAATTGCCCGTACTGATTGGCGGTCACAAGATGATCGCAGATTGTCTACTCTTACAGCTTGATGAGTTCGACTTGATTTTGGGCATGGATTGGTTATCCGCTCATCATGCGCTTGTTGATTGCCTTAGGAAGACGGTTGTCTTCAGGATTCCTGATCTACCCGAGTTCACTTTTGAGGGTACTACACATAACTCCACCATGGAGTACATTTCAGTATTGCGAGCCCAGCGACTTGTTGACCAGGGTTGTGATTCTTACCTTGCATTTGTTCGGGAGGTGTCTGATCAAGAACCGATGATACAGGACATCCGAGTAGTATCTGAATATCCAGATGTTTTTCCTGATGAGCTACCAGGGCTTCCTCCTGAGAGAGAGATCGAGTTCGAGATCACATTGCTGCCAGATACACAGCCGATATCTATGGCACCATATCGCATGGCACCAGCCGAGTTGAGGGAGCTGAAGGTGCAGTTGCAGGAGTTACTTGATTTGGGATTCGTGAGACCGAGCACTTCACCTTGGGGTGCTCCGGTTCTATTTGTCAAGAAGAAGGATGGATCCATGAGACTGTGCATCGATTACCGGCAGCTGAACAAGAGAACGGTGAAGAACCGTTATCCTTTGCCACGCATCGATGATTTGTTTGACCAGCTCCAGGGATCTTCGGTTTTCTCGAAGATCGATCTTCGCTCAGGCTACCATCAGCTGAGGATTCACGAGTCGGATATTCTGAAGACAGTCTTCAGGACTCGCTATGGACACTACGAGTTTGTGGTGATGCCGTTTGGGCTCACCAATGCACCTGCGGCTTTCATGGATATGATGAACCGTATCTTCCGTCCATACTTGGACAAATTTGTAGTGGTGTTCATCGATGATGTGCTCATCTATTCACGGACGGAATGGGATCATGCGAATGATCTACGGATTGTTTTGGACACATTACGGGAGCACAAGCTATATGCCAAGTTGAGCAGTGTTGATGCAGAGAGGACAGGTGATTGCTTATGCATCACGACAGTTGAGACCGCACGAGCGGAACTACCCCACACATGACTTAGAGTTGGCGGCAGTTGTCTTTATCTTGAAGATCTGGCGCCACTATCTATATGGAGTGAACTTCGAGATTTTCACGGATCACAAGAGTCTGAAGTACATCTTTGATCAGAAAGAGTTGAACATGAGGCAACGCAGATGGCTCGAGCTGCTGAAGGATTATGATTGCACGATCTCTTACCATCCTGGTAAGGGAAACGTGGTGGCTGATGCACTTAGCAGGAGAGCGCATGCTGATGGTACGGCGAACTGCTATACACGTGGGATACGCTTGCAGCTTTGACCGATTGGCATCCTCAGGAGAGCGCATCCATTCCTACCGCCGTGCCTCCACGATACAGTAGTCTTTGGGATCGTATTGTAGAAGGCCAGAAGTCCGATCCTTGGATTCATGATAGATACATGCGCGCCGTCAAAGACGAGGTTGATGACTTTGTTGTGACAGAGTCTATTTTATGGAAGGCAGGACGGGTCGTTGTACCCAATGACGAGCAACTTCTTAGAGACATTCTCGATGAGGCACACAGTTCATGGTTATCTATCCATCCAGGCAGTACGAAGATGTACCGTGATCTGCGTCGACATTTCTGGTGGGATGGAATGAAGTGCGATGTGACGCTACATGTTAGCAGATGCATGACCTGTCAGATGGTCAAGGCTGAGCACAGGAGACCACCAGGATTACTGCAGTCTCTCCTCATTCCCGAGTGGAAGTGTGAGAGCATTTCTATGGATTTTGTCACAGGATTGCCGAAGACACCAGGTGGCCATGATTCCATATGGGTCGTAGTTGATAGGTTGACCATGTCAGCCCATTTTATACCTGTCAACACGACTTACACTCCATCCAGATTGGCCAAGCTGTATGTACAGAACATCATCAGACTGCATGGTATACCACGTGAGGTAGTGTCTGATAGAGATTCGAGATTTACATCTCATTATTGGCATCAGTTCATGTCAGCACTACAGACAGAGCTGAAGATGAGTTCTGCATATCATCCACAGACCGACGGGCAAAGTGAGCGCACCATACTAACATTGGAGGATTTGCTCCGTGTGTGTACTTTAGAGTGGAAAGGATCCTGGAAGGACTATCTGCCTGGAAAGGATCCTGGGGGGGTTCTACAAGGACCAAGGGCCCATCTTCGATGAAGATCCTATGGAAGAAGAATATGAAATCGTCGAGATTTTAGACGTCAAAGTTGCTATCCCGAAATCAAAAAATGAAAAAAATGAAAATTTGGGGGCCATATTTGATAAAGATCCCGAGGATGAAGAGCTCGGAATCCTCGATTTATTCTTACGGTTGAAGTTGATGTTCATGTTGATGTTCATGAGACCCCTGCATCACCGTGCATAAAGTCACTTCCCTCGTATCACGCCATCGACTGGCATTATAACATTCAACGGGTGGGCCCCCTGATTCGAAAGCATGCTCGTAGGTCTCACAAGTCCCGTTGTTGGGGTAGCAAAAGAAGACGCCAATCGCCTCGACCCCCGGTCCCAATCCTCTGGCGGAAATCCCGCCTCCAGGAACCACACGCAAAGGATGGGGCTGGTCGATACACCCGCACCAGCCGATACACCAAGCACCTTCGTACGCGCGCTAGGGCCAACTTCCATCGGGTCGCTCCTCACAGGCACGATCTATGCCGTTGTTTACGGCCTCCTGATACAGGTTGCCACCGCTCGATCTTGAGCTTCAGCAGTCACTGCGTGCGTGCTGGGGCCATCGCCCCTCCTTCCTCGATGTTGGACGAGGTATCCCTGGCTGTTGCGCCGTTGCCACCTACGGTCTCCCGACTTAGACTGCCGTAGCCATCATCTTTAAGATGGAAAGAGCCGAGCCCTAAAGGGAATTGGGGAGCTCTCTTTCTCGTCGGATCCCCTAAAATAAGTGGATATGAGATGAATGGGAGAATTTATGAGAAACCCCCTCCTTAAAAGAGTTTTTATTTGAAGGGCTAAGTGAAGGTTAAGTTATGTCATGGAGGTATTTTAAGTGAAGGGGTAGAACATTTGCAGTCATACCCCTCAGTGGAAAGAAACTACAATCGTAACATGGAAAATGATCAAGATTGGGGATATCTGCTTACCCAATCCAGATAAAATTCTCCGCTGACGGAATGAAGATTGAGCAATTCGTCAGGAGACGAATTTTTCAAGCGGAGGAGAATTGATGCAGCATAAAATTAAAATATAGGGCATGATGTTTTTTTAATGTTAATTACGTTTATTCGAGTCATGGCAATTTTATTTAAATAAATGAGATCGCATGTGATCTCTAGTTAGTTAGGTGGTTTCGGTTTGAATTTCTAATTTAGTTAATTAGAGTCAAATTAGGATAAAGGTAGATTTGAATTTCTATTCAAATCAATTAGAGTCAAATTAGGATAAGTTGGGTTTTGATTTTCGATTTTGGTTTCTATTTTTGTAATCCCATCCCTCCTATATAAAGGGATGATGGTCCATTGTTTTTAGAGAGTTCAGATTAAATAACAATTGGAGTTATCTCCCGTTGTCTCCCTATTTCTCTCTCTCTCAACGTGATCTTCACGTCTTTCATCTCCAAAACTTCGCGTAACCGACGCGTTCTCCTCTCTCTCCCTCTCTTCTCTAAATTTCTTCCATCAAAATTTATATTTTCCACCGTTGGATTTCTTTGACTGAATCACACATCCTCCCCCCATCAACACATACGGCCAAGTTATCCATACCTATACCCATTTACTTCATCTTGAAATTGGCCTCTTTTACTTTACTGACCATGCATGCAACCTCACTTTCAAGAGCATATTTACCTTCCAAACCAAGCACAAGCAGCATCCAGTATGAAGGACAAATACATGCTTGGCATCTTAAAAATTCCATGTTTGTCATATGCTCCATCATTTCTTCAAAGGCTCTGAAAAGCATGGAGTCAGGTATAAATTTCTGTGTAGTTTTGCCAGATGTCCAAAAAGGAAAATTTTGGGGATTACAGATAATTCATTGATATACCCTAAAATGGTGGAAATATATCTAAAATCCATTTTGCTGAAATGTTTTAAAATGAACAAAAAACACACATTTATTTGTTATGTGCATCCTTCATAACCTGCTCAAGGATGCACATTGGAGTTGGATTTAGTAAGTAATTGTAGATATATGCTAAACGAGCTGTAGGATTGTCGCAAATAGTTTGTTTGCAATCTAGCACTTACAGAGATTATAAAAATCTGTAGATCCCCCACCTTACGTGGCCATCTTTTGCCAAAAAAGAACTTTAATTCATTTATCGCCAATAACTACTATTTTTCCCTTCATCATTTTTCTAAGCTATATAAGAAAATAGGGATAATCAAGCTGTTTAAAAGTGATAGAGGATAAATCAATGATAATTCATCCTATTACTTCCAGCAATCTGCTTGTTAGTTTCCAAGCTCCTTCAACCTAGCTTGTTTGCTTCTAAACTCCTTCTATCCACCTTTCTTGTTTCCAAGGTCCTTCTATCCGTTCAAAATTTCAAAGAAACCTTTTCTAAGATGTTGCCTTTATCTCAACAAAAACTCCCTCTTCTTTCTCCCTCCATATTCTAAAGGGGTTTTAACAATTGGGACCCTCCGACTTCTCGCAATTACACCTACGCCCTTACCTTTTTTTTGCAATAAGGGATGTCCATGCTTTCTGGCACCTTTAATAGCTATACCCCTCGATTAATTTGCCATCCATTTCCCTCTCAAACGGACGTTAAATTAAGTGCACAAGTATAATTGGAAAGAAAAGATAGGGGTACAAGTGGAATTATCTAGTGCAACAGTAGGCTCCTTCTCAAGACAAAATCTCTACGCCAATACAACAATCAACATGCCAAGCGCATAACCTCAACAAGAGAGAGAAGATTCTTAGATCTAACAATGCTTATTGAGGACGAAATTCTCTTCACATGTGCAGATAATACAGTGACGGACATAAGGCAACTCGGGCTTATTTATGATAATGTGCATCAAGGTGGGCAATCATGGGTCACTTCCTCTCACATAAGGCCCTAGAAATCATGTTTGCGTACTCTACTATCCAAGTCCTCAAATATCGATTTCGGTCATCATATCAGTGATTGATCGAGATGACATTTTGGTCGAAATTCGATAGAGGTTTCGGTCACCAACACTTCTATTGTCAGCCCTAAAGCTAAAATTTAGACGATTTCAGTCAAATTTAGATCACATGTCGAAATCGAAATTCAACCAAACTTTGATGAATTTTGATGCCATGCTACCATCACATAGACCTGCCAGTTGGCTTCTAATGAGGCCTACAATATTATACAACACATCATATCATGTAAAGTGCATGACCAAAAAAGAAGTTCTTTATGAATCTTCATGCTAGAAAGATATAAAAATGGTGAAGTCCTTTCCCACTTTAAGCATTGTCGGCTACATGGATTTTGGCTCAAATCCATGTTGAAAGATCCGATTACTTCTTACGCTAGTTGTCGGCTACCTAACGCAACCTATACAAGGGGAGATTTGAACACTGATTTTTTGGGTGGTAAACACACTGCACTATCACCAGACCACTGAAGAGAAGTATATTTCGTTCTTCAAGTGGATATATTTAGAATCGGATTTTTTTGGCGAAAACAAGTGGATGAAGTAGTGAAAACATGTGAAATACAAAAAAGTCAGGAGAAAGTGGGTACAAAATTTTGATCTTTTTTGTAAGAACAAACATAGAGTTTGAGAATGCGATTATGATATTACATGCACCAATGATGCAAAAGCCATATATGCTGACAACGAGGACGAGGTCGGCCTTCTTGTCTTCAGCACCTCCGAGGAGGAAGCTAATCTAACCTCCTCAACCACCCTCCCCACTACTTCCCCCCTCCTTCATTGTGGCCCTTACCCCTAAGCTCATCCATCCCCTTCCCACTCTACCCCCCCCCCAATCAGCCCTCGAGTCTCCTCCAAACCTAGCTCCATAATCCATTATGTCGAACGGAGAACAACCTTGCAAAAAGGAGCCAATCTCCCCTTGAATCCACAAATATAGGGTTGCTACGATGGCCATCACCGATACATGCTAAACTACATTCACCCAAAGTACTAGAAGAAACCCAACAAGGATAACCCCATCAACGCCCCATTTGTAGCCTTCATCTGGAATGGAGAATATGGATTGAACCTATTTTTGTCAACTTTCACCCATTCCTCCTTGGTGTGACTTATAATGTGACTAACAACAAGGTCTAATCTCCAGGACATCGTTGACGACATCTCATATGTAGTTACATCAATCCAGGTACTAATATGGGCAACAATGAGGTGATGATGAAGATGGCGGTGAAGCTTCACCACGACAGGGTAAGGGAGTGCACAGGGCCTCCACTAAACATAATGGGGTCAAACATGACAGTGGAGGGCAAGATGGCGCCTATGATAGCATAGCAATGGAGATGTCGAACTCTGTCGGAGGTCAACTGCGAGGGAACCACGAGGTTCATGGCTAGGAGTGGGTCATGGTGGCTAGGACCTCCTTCAGGTTCGATATGAAAGCTACCCCACACCCAGCTCCACCTGAAGACTCTCTGTGGCAAGCAATGATAGATTTTCTTGGGCTTCACATAGAAGAAGAGGAGTTGTTGCTACTCGAGTCGAGATGGGCCTCTTGGAGGAGGAGAGACAGGGGAGATTATTTCTTAATGGATGATTGTAAAGGTACAACAGTAATAAAATCACCCTTAACCAAACCTTTGTTTGAACAAACTATGGTCTGGTTTATCTCATAGACAACTCAACTAACGGAAGGAAAAACTGCTCAAGGTGCAAGAAGGTAAGGGCACAACTGTTATTGCAAAAATGATATGAGCTTATAAGTCTGACTATGAGAATTCAGAGGGGCGGAAGTGTGGAAATCCCTATTCCAAACGAGCACAACAAAGTTCATCTTCATCTCATCGGGAATGTTGTTCCAATCCACACTATTGTTAAGATAATTCCTATTTTTGTATTAAGATAATTCTTATGTTTCCTTTTTGCTTTATCTTTTGTAATTCTCTATTTATCTTTTTCCTCTTTTTGTATTTTATCCAATGGGTTCTTCTCCTATATAAGAGAACCCTTGTGCCTTTCATAAAGTATCTCAGTTTATCCCTATTACATGGTATCAGAGCCACATACCTAATCCCTTCCTAATCGCCACCTGTAGCCCGCGCGTATACCCCTACGCCTCTCGCGCACGACCCAGGCGCTCTTCCCCCCCACTTGATATCCCCCTCGCCCTCGCCCCGCACGTGGCCCCCCAGGCCCCCGTGCGAGGTGTGAGGTATCCTCGCCTTTCGCAGGCGCTCTTCCACCCGGCAACACCTCTGTTCGCCTGCGCGTGTCCGCGTCCTGCGCCCTGTGCGCCCACGCTCCTCCGCGCCCTGTGTGCTCGCGCTCCTCCGTGCCCTGCGCATCCGCGCCCTCTGCGCGCCCCTGTTCGCCCTCGGCTGGCCCCTGTTCACCCGCGCGCGTCCGCGCCCTGCGCCCTGTGCATCCGCGCCCTGTGCCCTGTGTGCATTCGCGTCTCACGATTCCAAGCCCCACGCCTGCGCCTCGCGAGTCCCGCACAACCCAGATGCCCAGCGCACCAGCAGGACGCTCTCCCAGCGCGACCAAACCCAGTCCTGGCTTTCACGTCCCATGAGTCCACGCTTCTGCGCACGTGAGAAGGATCTTCACATTGGAGCCGCGATTCAGAGTCATGCGCCCCCTCTCATTCTAGCCTACTGAAGCGTTAAAAAGATCTTGAAATTCTGCCTCCATAGTCGCCCTAACAAACAACAAGGATTAAAGGATGATTGTATGACTCTACACGTACAACCAATCCTTCATATGATTCTGTAGACTTCATTATATCGGTCTACTCTCCGATCGAACTCCGTTATTTGGCTATTTCACATCATGTCAGACAACAAGGGTGACATATTCTCGTCGGGAGCCTTCAAGGGCCCGGCTCCCATTGTTAAGATGCATGGGACCAACTATGAATTGTGGTCCATGCAGTTTCTCACCCTCATGCAGTGCAACAATAAGGAGCACATCCTGACAGATCCATAGCCAGCGGACAAGACCAGAGCAAATGCTTCTTGGAAGCAAGATGACGCGTATGCACGTGTTTGGCTTTGTGGGACTCTTTCTACAGAGATTGCCAATGATATTCTAACTCAGCCTACTGCCAAGGCAATGTGGGATACTTTGGCATCCACTTATGCACAGGCGAAGAATGAGGCCAAGATCCTTCAACTACAGTTTGATATCTACAACACCAAGCAGAATGGTCGTCCATTGCATGTTTACTATTCTTCGCTACGCGGTATGTTTGAAAAGCTTTATAGCTACATGCCCCTTACAACATCTACTGAGCAGCAGAAGACATATAGGAACTCCACGATGGTTGGAGTTTTTATGGTTGGACTTGACAAAGAATATGATGCTGCACGTACTCATCTTCTTACTCGAGCAACCATTCCCCCTATAGAGGAGGCCTATAGCCGTCTCAGCCGGCTCGTCATCCCTTCGATACCCACGTCTTCACACTCCTCAGCGATGGCCGCTTCTCGTGGTCGATGTGGTGTGATCCAGCTCAGAGGACACACACCTCGAGGAAGAGGCGGGGGACGCCAACGTGGTCCCTGCACCTACTGCCGTAGGCCTAGACATGCAGAGGATACATGCTATCAGAAGCATGGATATCCTATTTCTGGCCGAGCAGCAGAATAGATTACGTCCTCAGAGACTTCATCTCCATAGGTCGATCCTCGACTGGATGATATTGTCTCTCGTATTCAAGAGATCATAACTCCTAGTGCTGACAACACTACAGATACCGCTGCAGTATCCAGAGCCTCTTCAAGATCCTCAGGTATCACATATGCTTTTACTGGTAGTACAAATGCAGACATGACAGAACGGATTATGGACTCTGGTGCTTCTCACCACTTGTGTGGAGACAAAACACAGCTGAAGTCCTACAGGGGCTATACCACCTGGCAAATGGGTCGTTATTGCTAATTGTGATCACTTACCTGTTACAGGACAGGGAGAGGTGCAGCTGACACCTTCCATGCGCCTGAAAAATGTTTTGTATGCTCCTGCTTTTCAGACGAATTTACTTTCTATTAGTCAGATCTGAGATCACTAAGGATCTGCATTGTCGTGCCATCATTGACCCTTCATCTCTTGTGTTTCAAAACATACTCATGGGCCGGGTGATTGAATGTGGCCGTGAGCAGCGAGGACTCTACAGATTGGTCCAACCCCCTCATGTTTGTGTTTCCATTATACCTACAGGATATGTCTCTCCTTGTCTATAGCATCTTAGGTTTGGACATCTTCCTCTGCAGAAGTTATGCCATGTTCTCCCTCAGATTTCTACAAGATCCTCCTTTCAGTGTGAGGCATGTCAACTTGGGAAGCATCATCGTTCCTTTTTTCCATCCCGTCAGAGTCGGAGCAATTCTCAGCTATTTGAGCTCCTTCATTTAGACATTTGGGGTCCTAGTCGTGCTCCTGATCTCCAAGGACACCGCTTTTATCTCGTAGTTGTAGATGATTTTTCTAAACTTTCCTGGGTTTTCTTATTGAAAAATAAATCTGAGGCTAGATCTGTTATCAGGTATTTTATTAATGAAATAAAGAATATTTTTTCTACAAAAGTCAAGTATCTTCGTACTGATAATGCCTTGGAATTTTGCACCTTACATCTTTCTGAGTTCCTAAGATCCCATAGCATTATTCACCGGACATCATGTGTCTACACTTCCCAGCAAAACGGTGTTGCCGAGCGTAAACATCGTTACCTACTTGATGTAACCAGAACATTGTTAATACAGAGACGTGCTCCTCATGCTTACTGGGGTGATGTTGTCCTTATTGCTTGTTATTTAGTTAACAGTATGCCATCATCCGTATTAGGAAAAAAGATTCCTTACTCGATTGCGTTTCCCGAAAAGGATCTTTTCTCTTTTACACCTCGTGTGTTTGGATCTGTTGCCTTTTTTCATGATGTCTCTCCGGGACGTGACAAGCTCTCTCCTAGAGCCATCAAGTGCGTGTTTGTCGGTTACTCTCGTACCCAAAAGGGGTATTGCTGCTTTGATCCACTAAGCCAGAAATATTTTGTTGGTGCTGACGTTACTTTCTTTGAGTCGGTCATGTATTTTTCTCGTACAAGTGACAGACTTATTCCATCTGACTCTGATAATGAAATATACATGCCACCACCACCTTCAGTTGGTCCTTCATCTTCACCTACCCCTCATCCTCCACCACCTCCACCTCCTCCGCTGGTTCAGTTCTCGCCTCGGGTTTTTTCTCGCAAATCTCGCTCTGTTCGCCTTGCTCACAAGTCTTTCCCATCATCCAACACGTCTCAGGTATGTAATGAGCATATTGTTTATACTGATGGCACTACTGAATTAACTGTACAACAGGATTCTAGACATGAGGAGCATGTACCCTCTCAAGAGGGAGATATCCAGGCCCATGATTTGGCAGATGATCTTGACGTACCAATTGCTCTGCGAAAGCAAAAAAGGACATGTGCTACTTACCCTCTTGCAGCCCAGAGTTCTTTGGATAGGTTGTCAGAAGATTTCAGGAGATTTACGCTAGCACTATCAGCCGTGCAAATACCACAGACATACAAGGAAGCTCTCAAAGATATTCATTGAAGGATTGCCATGGAGGAGGAGATGGTTGCGCTACAGTCACGTGGTACGTGGAGTATTGTTTATGCTCTTATTGATGCATCAGTTGTGGGATGCAAATGGGTGTTCACTGTGAAACACCGTGCGAATGGGAGTGTGGATCGCTATAAGGCGAGACTTGTGGCACGAGGGTTTATACAGACGTATGGGGTAGACTATAACGATACTTTCTCCCCAGTTGCCAGACATTCTACTCTACGTATTCTCCTTGTTGTTGCCGTGACACGAGATTGGCCTCATTATCAACTTGATGTGAAAAATGCATTCCTCTATGATGACCTACAGGAGGAGGTCTACATGCAACAGCCACCTGGGTTTACTGAGGGGGAGAGTGTCATAAGGTGTGCAGGTTACACAAGGCTATCTATGGCTTTTGCAAAGTCCAAGAGCATGGTTCCAGAAGCTCTCGGACTTGATAGAGCAGCAAGGGTTTGTGAGATCAACGCAGATCACTCTTTGTTCATACAGAAGACCCAGAGAGGTATTACAGTCATTCTTGTTTATGTTGATGACATTATTATTACAGGAGATGACGAGAAGGGTATTCAGGGTGTTAAGGACTTCCTAAGTCAGCAGTTTGTGACCAAAGACCTTGGGCATTTACGTTACTTTCTTGGAATAGAGTTTGCCGGGAATCAACGAGGTCTTGTAATGACCCAGAGAAAGTATGTTATAGATCTTCTTTCAGAGATAGGCATGGCAGATTGCAGACCTGTCACTACTCCGCTTGACCCAAGCATGAAGTTCTATGATGATGATACTGAGGAAGTCAACAAGAGAAGGTACAGAGAGCTTGTTGGCAAGCTACTATATGTAACTATTACCATGCCCGACATAGCATTTGTCGTGAGCAAGGTAAGTCAGTTTATGGAGCAACCCAGACAAGCATATATGGATGCAGTACATATGATTCTGAGATACTTAAAGATTTCACCTGGTACTGGACTTCTTTTCAGCAGAAGTACATCTCTCTCAGTGACAGCATGCGCAGATGCAGATTATGTTGGGTGTCCAAATGATAGAAAATCTACATCTGGATTTGATGTGTTCATAGGAAATTCTCTTGTTTCATGGAAAAGTAAGAAGCAGACGGTGGTTGCTAGATCAAGTGCTGAATCAGAATACAGGGCCATGGCACAAGCCAGTACATAAATGATGTGGATCAGATCTGTTCTTACTGACCTGACTATAGAAGTATCTCTTCCCATGCATCTCCAGTGTGATAATCAAGTTGCTCTCTTCATTGCAAATAACCTTGCCTTTCATGAAAGGACGAAGCACATAGAGGTGAATTGTCACTACACTCGTGACATGATACAGAAGGGCATTATCACTACTACACATGTCAGCTCTGGAGACCAGACAACAGATATACTTACAAAGGCTCTAGCAAGAGGACCTTATCAAAAATATTGTTCCAAACTGAGTCTTATTGATATCTATGCTCCGGCTTGAGGGGGAGTGTTAAGATAATTCCTATTTTTGTATTAAGATAATTCCTATGTTTTCTTTTTGCTTTATTTTTTGTAATTCTCAATTTATCTTTTTCCTCTTTCTGTATTTTATCCAATGGATTCTTCTCCTATATAAGAGAATCCTTGAGCCTTTCATAAAGTATCTCAGTTTATCCCTATTACAACTATTTCTTGAGCAAAATCTTACAAACAATCTCAGTACTTGCCTACACTGCATTTGACACCATACCAGGGGCCCATTCGGATTGATTCTAGATTTTCCATAGCTCAATATGATCCCAACCAGATCACTTAAACTATGTCAAGCACATTATTCAGAAAACAAAAATCACACTCCGGTGCAACCAGATCATGCAGAAAAAAAAGGACTCCATCTTACCGGAGAATAACGTGATCGAAGACCGGCAAGACCAGACGTGGAACACGAGGGCGAAGAGGATCAGCAGCATCCACGCCACCACGGAGACGAGTATCAGACGCGCGAAGCACATCCTCCACACCATCCTCGGGGGCTCCTGCGGCGCCCTGTCCGCCGAGAACGGCCCCTTCCCCTCCGAATCTGCAGCACAAGCACGAGCATCAGATCATAGCTCCAAATGGAAGGGATCCCTTCTTCTCCTCACCTTTGCTGTGCAGCGCCGACCTGCGGGCTCCTCTCAGGGAGAGCGATCGCTGGGCGTCGAGGTCCATCGCCCGCCGGCGACTACCGTCGCATCTGGAAGGGGTTGTAGCAGAGATCCTGCAGGTGGAGGTGATATTATAGGAGGCGCACCGTGGGGGGTGGATGTAGTGCTGGAGATATGGGAGGTGATGGGTTAGGTTGCGTCGCACTGGAGATCTGCCGAGAAAGCTGGGGAGTGGGGAGTGACGAAGGGAAGTGGAGAGCGCACGGACGAACGATGTGAAAGTGAGGGGAGTAGTTGTCAAGAGGGATTTTCTATTGAGCGGCATGTGGGGAAATTAGATTTCCGTTTACCAAACCTTTAAACCAATAATGAATAAACATTATTTCATTATCTATCATAAAGTAAGTTGTGAGGCAGCTTTGATGTTATAATTGAAATGATGAAGAAATCACATAAAAGTCATCTTTACAAGAGGTGACTTACTTATGATAGTTAATAAAATAAAAGCCTTGAGGGTGTACGAAAGGAATAAGTTTCTTTATGTACTATCTGGACGAAAATTCCCCAATCCGATCACTTCGATGATAACACTCTGCTCGAAAAAGAATTTTAGTGTTTTTTTTTCAGCTAATAAAAGGGATATCGTCTCAGATATATCAAAATATTAAATGGATTACAAAAGCATGGATTAGAGTCATGCTAAGACGAACAACATTTATCTGCATAAAAGCAATCCACATACACAAAAATGTTCCCATTACGAGTATTAATCAAAATAATAAACTATTGCAATCGGCAAGGGATGTCATGTAATTGCCTGCTACTAAGGGAGCTGCATATAATGATCTGATTAGACCAAGTCTAATCAAAAATTATATTGCCTTGACATCGGAGAAAATGAATATTCCACCAACTATACATCTGCCTCACAAAGGATACAATCAATGTCATTGTCCAAGCAAAATCCTGACAGTTTATCACTGGTAAGAATTCTTTCTCATCAAAACAAACACATGAGTGCCTTAATTCACAAAAGAATGTGCATTTCCAAATGAATCTACAATCATGAACTAACTCCTCGAGATTGGTCCCACGATCTATAGCCTAAACCAAGCATGCTCGCTTGACAATGAATGTGTCACCCTCTAAATCTAGTGATCACAACCTCCATGTGTCCCCCCAATGGAGTTAATGATGTCAGAAATCTTTAGGCCCTCCTGAAATTATTGCTCGGAAAAATCCTATTGAAGAGTAGGGGTCCACATATCATTCAACAAGTTTCCAAAATTAACATGCCTAGATCAAACATTTCCCATCCCCATTTTTTGCAACATTTTTGGGTTACTGATTTTGTTAGGTCTCGACTTCTCTACTATGATCTCCTCAGTAGTTCATATAGGACTATTGTCATTTCATTCCTATTCATGGTTATGATGTTCAATATTCAGAATAAGGAGATTCTGGAAGAAGTCCTGCGTTATTTACCAATGAGTGGTATTATTGGACCGATCCTTTGGTGGGAAATGTTCTTCATTTCAAATAATGAAACCATTCTGTTACTATCAACCCAAAGGAAACTCAAAAAGACCCTCGTCTCCCAAATTCAAGAATAATAAAGTAGGGAGTTGCAGTAACATATATCATAACCCTCTCTAGAAAGCAGAGGAACAGTCTAATATATGAGGAACTATAGATCGTTGAGTGTGAATACCATATGTTGCATGAATCAGTCCACAACACAAAATCATCGCTTTCTCTCCTTAGGCGTGCCACCTACCTCGACAACAAGGACATCTTTATTTTTCCATGCATGGAACCCCAAGGCATCCTTAATCTTTAGTTAGTGTTACCAATTCTCAATATACCAATCGCATCCCTTAGGTGTTCTGATTGATGCGCACAGAAGAATCTCCTCATAATCGACTCCATATGTAGACAAATCCCAACCGATTAGCAGCCTCGACGACATAAAGAACATTAGCTACAAGGATTGCCTTCACTAACACCAACACACACGTCCCGTGACAGAATGACACCTTCTACCGAGACTTTCCATCCCAACTTCTTATTGACGGATAACTACTCCACAAGACGGATGCGACCACGGCTCGAAAAAGAGTCCTAAGTAGCGAGTCGGAAGTGTACCATGAGCAGTGCCTAACTCCCATCACAATCATCCACCTCATGTTAAAAAGAATAAAACAATCATAATTGACTTGTCCTGCTTAATCCTCGCACCACATAATTCCCATATGATATCGAGAACATTCTCATTCCCCTGGCCTCCTCCTTATTTGACATGTGAGCCCATGGTGGATCATTTCTACAATAAATGTTATTGTAATCTTTTTATATATCTATAAAAGTTGTTGATCTTTCACTCCCTATCTGGGATTAATGAATGCATGTGCATATAAGGACCTTAGTACAATTAAGGCTATGTACCATGGCCATATTGATAATCATACAAATGTTGATCCAATGGTTGGATCATAGAGGTTGATGCTCGGATGACATCTAAAGAGTTAGATTGAGGATTCATCTAGCATCGTCAAATGATTAATGAGAAAGGATCTCCAGCCTGATAAGGATATGACAATCCATACTCCAAAGATTGATATCCGACTATCCTCTTGATATAGGTCCTCTACTTAGGAATAGAGATCCGGATGTGTTGGATAAGTTAAGTCAAGTAGTTGACTTAACAAGATCGAGATAACCAAGACCTATGTCATATGTTGTCACGATATAGAAACGCATGGTGATGCCTATGGATTCGGACTACTTGGTTACACAATATTTGCAATATTATTTTTGATACCGGTTGCATTAGGTTACCTGAAATTTAAGGGAAAAATTATGATTCGAAGTGACATTCACAACCACAGAATTAACAAGTATCACCAAAAGACATTTGCATTAATTTCCATATATATATATATATATATATATATATATATTTTACATGTAACGAAAGAAACAACATTATGAGCATGTACCCCAAAATGCAACAAAAGTGAACAAGAAGTATTTACATTATCTTATGCAAAAGCTATAACATGTGTACCATAACAGAAACTACGGAAGTTCAACGTCCAGCTGTCAATATATTGAGTCGTAGGCGCCTTGCTTGCCAACTATGGTAGGGAGAAAAGAACGTCACCAAAGTTTGGGTACAATCTAATAAAAGTAAAATGTATTTCAGTGGTTTCAAAAGAAAGCAAGTAGATAGGTATTACCATATAAATTTAACAAGCTACTTGCGTAGAACTTGGTTTTCAAATTGTTTGTATGTGAATCCCCTGCACACCCATCACCCCTTAACTTTCCATAAATAATATTTTATTTTATTGAATATATGATCCTTGTATAGATTATAATCTTTTTATTGCATTTAACTTAGTTGATGGATGTTAGGATCTTAGATGATGAATCTCTGGTATGATCTTTATCTTTATCTAATTTCTCGATCCTAGTAGATAGTCAGTGGTATTAATCTGAGTGTGACCTAACACGATGACTCTAAGGTGTAAAGAATATCTTAGAGTTGAGGTGTCTCCGCAGGCATACAGTGGAGTATAATGCATCCTAACTAAGTTTCCAATACGTCCACTAGCTTCTCCTAAACCCCGTAGTAGTCCTAAATTCTAATCAAATGGTGATGATTTATGATTGATGATTTTGTTCTCATGATCTTTCCCTTCCCATATTTACTGGTGGCACAATGACCAAAACTCAAGAACAATAACAAACTCAACTGTAACCAAACTCAACTCCGGCTGATAACAATCTCTTCTTCTCTAGGACCTATTGGTAGAACTGTAACCAAAACTCAATCGATGAGGAAGCTTCCTAAGAGACTACTATGTCTCTCCCTCGTAGTGGAAGTGCGGTCCAAAAGAGGGCTAGGCACACTCCCAAACTATGCCCCTGAGACATGTGAGAGAGACTTTCTGGGCTAAGTCACTCTGAAAAACAGTCCCAATCGGTACAGGCAAAAAGAGCGCTAAAAATCAAAATGAAGGATCCTCCTACCTAAGCACCCTATTGAGGGTTAGCATAACTGGTCAAAAAGCTAGATCCCAACGAAACGTAAAGACAACGTGAGCTCACGTAAAAGGCGTACAAAAGGCTAGGATCCTAGACCTGCACAATAGGTGGGCGATGTCCTAATTGGGCTTCTTATCCCCGCCCAAGTGATGGTCACTACACCCTCACACAATCAGGTGTAAGGGTCACCATGACTGGAACAATTAACTGATATCATTGTTTCACCAATAATTTCACTTATTTGTCTACTCAATCCTTTCTCAATCTCTTATATAGTTGACTTACAGATCTATGTATTTATCACAACTTATCTTTAATGATATATATAGAAGATTGTATTCAAGGATCGATTGATTGCGAATTACTATTCATAACGATCTTAAGAATCATTTGTTGACTTCATAAGAGAAGAATATTAATATTCTAATATTGGTATTTCAATCTCTTCAATAAGGTCATGAGATTAGAAGTTGTTCATTGGATCTAGATCTAAGTTCATATTGTTGCAAGATTTTCCCAATTCTTCTCATCTTTAAAACATGTAGTTAGATACACTCATTAGATTATGAGTAAGTTCAATTATATGCCAAACCACCCAACTCTTTTTATTTTTCAAAACACAAATTTGTAGTCATATCAAATCCATATAAAATCCTCTTATGCATAATTGTATTCAAACATCCTTATTTTTCATTCCAACAAATAGTGAAATCCGGAGTCTATTCATAGGTCTAAATTTTAGATTAAAATATTAATATGAAATTGTAATTAATTATATGCAAAATATCCTTGATCTGTCCTCTTTCAACCGTGAAATCTACAGCTATAGTGATATGAAGTTAGGTCGAACTTCATGCCAAATTGCTCCCCAGTCTTTCAATTTAAAATCATGAATTATGTAGTTAAGCAGTGGTCTGAAATTAGACCCAAATCCCTTTATAACACCTCCAATTACTCATATTTTAAGTATGAAAATTGTAGCATATAATGGTCTAAAATTAAATCTAATTGTGTGCCTAATACTACTAATTTATCATCTTTTTAAGCACAAAAACTGAAACATACAACGGTCTGAAAATTAGGTGTCTCATATTTTCATCATATTTATTATGAAATTAAGGACATATATTAGCTTAAATGGTCTAAATTTTAAAGTTAACTATATGCATTCCATCCCAAATTTTGATCTTCTAAAATCCAATATTTAGAGCTATAATTTGACCTTAAATTTAGATCTAAAAATTCATAATCTCGACTTTTAAAGAGTAAAATATTTATGCAAAACCCCCCAAAATTGATCTTTCATATGCTAAAAATTATAACTAATTAATGGTCTAAACTTAGATCTATTTGCATGCAAAACATATCCAATTCTTCATCATTTAATCATGCAAAACCGGAACATACAATAATCTAAAATTATGTTTATTTGCATGAAAAATCACCACCAAAACCTTCAATTTTTAACATAAAAATAGACATTAAATAGGGGATTTTGTAATTGAATCTTAGACTACGTGAAAGGCAACAAGAGGAGGGAGATTGTACCTCTTAGATCTCTAATTTTTTAAGATCAACTTGGGCTTGATCTTGCATGCAACAAGGCATGTAACAACTTGATTGGCTTTGGTAGGAGGAGGGGCATGTCAAGTTGGATTTTCCTAGCTACCGGAAGCAGCAACAATAGCTCCAAAGTGAGGGAGTGGTAGCTGTAATTGGATGCTGCATGCAACAGCAACAGGCAGCAGCTCCAGTTGCTCCTCCAGGAGAAGAAGGAGGAACTCCTGCAGCTTTGGCTATTGAAATCTGCAACATTAGGAGGAAGGCTATACAACAAAGGGAGAGACTGCAATTGCTCCTATGAGCAACCAGCAAGGAGTTGCAATTCTAGGAGCAGCAGGTCCAGCTGAATCAGGCTCCTTTAGTGGGAAATTAATGAGAGAAAAAAGAGAGAAAGGTAGTGAGAAAAGAAGGGGAATCGTTGTCTAGAAAATGGGAGAAAAAGAGAGAAGATTTGTAAGAAAATAGAAGGGGACTTTGGGATGGATATAAATAAGGGAGAGGGGGCCTTAATTGGTTGAGAAGCGGAAGAAAAGAGGGAAACCAAGTGGGAGGCAGTTGTTTTGCTGGAATTCCGAAATATTTATTTTTATTTAATTCTCCTTTATCTCTCTCTTATATATAATCTCTGTCATCCATATTTTCACATCGAATCTCTGATTCTGACTTACAATATATCGTTTTGATCGTCTATGCACGATGATCAAACGATATAAATTTCATACTTTTTTGATCTATATGGATACAGAAATTGACGAAATACGTTCTTGATTTTTAATCAAAATTTGTGATTTGAAATTATCGAACGACCTCAGATCGGTGAACGATCAATTTCATTGGTCTTTATTTTCATCGAGATGAATTTTTTGATGATCTCGGGTTATTTTCACAATTTTTAGTTATGTCATAAATTTTCTGATGGCACCCTTTACTATGCAATTGATTTTTGAGCAATAGATCATGAACAAATTTTGATATACAATCTCTAGATCAATTCAGATCATTTAACCTCAAATCAAATGGATCTTAATCGGATCAGGTTTAGGTTATTTGGATCTTGGTGTCACAAATATAAAAACCTCATAGGGGGTCTCGTCCTCGAGACTCGGGTCAGAGTCATTATGTGTTTATCTGAACTTTATATTACCATTAAAACCTCAAAGGGTTTTGAACTCATGAAAATCTGAAAGGATAGAGAAGCCACGTTCTTTCAACACATATGTAATAAAATGGGCTTGTTTCGATGATTACATGGATATAGATGCGAGTATCGTGCACGTGTGTCTTCTTTAGTCTCCCATTCCTCTTCTTCGGCACCATGTTGGTGCCTTAACACCTTGACTAGAGGAATCTCTTTGCTATGAAGTTTCTTCACAAAACTATCGAGTAGCTGCACTAGCCTTCCCTCGTATGACAAGTCGGGATCCACGTCAAGGTTCTCATAGCTGATGACGTGTAGAGGGTCTACACATACTTCCTCAAATTGAAAATCTGAAAGACGTCATGTATGCAGAGAGGTGTGGAGGAAGGTGATGACACAGATTTTGTGAGGGTCTAAATAATATCCACACTGAGTAGCAAAGATAAAATGTCGCTGAGACGACCACTCACAAAATCATGTGGTCAATCAACAATCAACCCACGCAAGAAATAAATCATTCAAACAAGGTGTCAAAATTTATTACACCCTATAATAAGATATAGCGGACAAGTACAGCAGGGGTCGAACTCAGGGAACAACTAGGGATAAACAATCAAGATTATCTAAATAAGACAATAAATGGTTTTGGTTTTTTAGGGAATTTTTGAATTTTTGTGGATTTTTAATTATGTATCTTTTATAGTTTTTTTATTTTTATATATATTTGTTTTCAATTTTATAACTTTTATTTTCTTTTCGTGTTTCCGATTTTTGATTTCCTTTTTATTTTATAAAAGATAAAATAAAAATATAAATACTAGTATATAATATAAACTAATAAATATAATTAAAAATAATAAAAAATATTGAATAAACATTTTATGTTTTTATATTTTTATACTATTTTTGTTATTTTGCAAGTATTTTTGCTATTTTTAGGTATTTTTAAGTCAAAAATATCCTAAAATAGAGGTTAAATAAATAGGTCAAAAGTTTCAAGGTATTAAAAATAGATAAATGGTTCAAAATCCTTTAAAATTAACTTTAATATAAATAAAATTCAAAATAAACTAAATTTTTTGGATTTTTAAATGAATTTTTATAATTTTATAAGTATTTCAAGCTTTTTCATTTTTAAAGTTTTTCTTTTTCTATTTTTAGTGGTTTTAATTTGGAGACAAAATGTTATAATAAAAACACTATTTTGGAATTTTTTAAATATGATTTTTTTTGGAATTTTTAATTCAAACAGGGATAAAATCATGTTATTTTAATTTTCAATAAATATGAAAATGCCTAAAATAGATAATTATGTAGCGTGAAAGAGCATGCAATCAAGAAATTAACCCGATTTTTTGTATTTATTGGAGTGCGGATGATATTTTTAGACAATAGAAGACAATCAAAAATTTTTTTGAATTGGTAAGGGTATTTACGAGAATATTTAAAGTTTGCATACTATTTTGGAATAAAATATGAAAGCACATGGGGCAAAACAAGAAAATTTGCTAAAAATAGCCAATAAAATATACCTTTAGGGGTATTTTTGCAATTAACTATAATTCCAAGGGATCAGTATTGGACATGCGAGCCCACGACGAGCTTTTATGCAATAAATGTTATTGTGAATATAATTCCTGATCTGGAATGAAGAATAATTAATTTGCATAATAGGTCCCTTTGTACAATTAGGGTTATGTACCATGTCCATCTTGATGATCATATAGCTATTGATTTAATTGTTGAATCATAGAGGTTGGTGCTTGGATGAATATTTAAAGAGTTAGATTGAAGACTCATCAAGCACCATCAACTGATTAGTAAGAGATGATCTCCATCCTGTGTAGGAGATGACAATCCTTTCTCTTTTGGATGATATCTGACCGACCTCTTGATGCAAGTCCTCGGACCTCTGCATAAAAATAGAGATTTGGAGGTGTCAGATTAGTTAGGTCAAAGAGCTGACTTAACGAGATCGAGATAACCAAAGACCAATGTCTTATGTTGTCATGATGTAGGCACACATCCTTTGACTGGAGATAAATGTGTTACTATATGTCTGAGTATGTACATTTGGCAGATCGACATGTTAATGACCTAATCAAGGTATATACACTGGCGTGTTGGTGTACATAAAAGGGCATACGAGTAATACGATCTCTCAAAAGGGATCATACATGATCATTTACTAAACCGGAAGACATGAGCTCACTCATGAGATATTGGGATCAAATTTCGTGCACGGTCGTCTCGCTTTGGAAGCTTGACTGAATTTGTATGTTTGATATATGCTTTTGGAAAGTATATGATCAATACCTAGGTATGATATATGCTTTTGGAAAGCATATGATCGATATTGACCATGAATAAGACAGTCTAAATAGATCTTAAACTTTGAGTTTATTCTAGGTCTTCCAGTATGCAAGATGTGCGGGTATTAGGAATACCTGAGGATGGTGTCATCATAAACGATTGTATAACCATGATGCTTCCATTTCTAGGGAGTGATGAAACAGGGTTGTATTTTAGTGACTCCTCTCAATAGAAAGTAATTTGATCTTGGTCAAAATGTTGGACAATGATCTAAATGTGATTCAGATGCAATGAAAAGATTAGATTTATGATTTTGATTTAATCAAACATTTATGGGAGGTCTGCAAGATCTGGACTTGAGATTTGATCTAAATATCCAAGTCACTATACGTGGAACGTACAATCGCTCTGTCCTTATCTCCAAGTATTCACGGAGAAAACGCATTATCTTTGAAAGAGTTCAAGGATAATTTCACTATTGATATATGCATCCGAGAATTGAGAAAATTGATAATTAAATGTGACTTAATTATCATGAATAATATGAATTCAATTCATATTATAAGGAGAGTTATGTAAGATAATTAAATGTGATTTAATTACCAAAGATGTGAATAATGTGAATGTGATTCATATTATTTAGGCACATGAGAATGGAGATCCAAGATGATTAAATGTGATTTAATTATCATGGATGTGAACAATGTGGATAGAACTATCCACATTAATCACACACACATATTGTAAACATGATTTATAATATATTAGAGAGAGCCTATTGTCATTTATATTTATTGCTTAATTATTGATGTGAATTGGTTCATATTGGTCAATTAATTAAAAATATAATTTACATTTTATTTTGGATTGTGAACGTGATTCACAAATTTCCAATGGCATGTTTGCAACGATAACAAGATAATTATGAATTATTATTATTATGAGATAATGTTGGATATTTTCATGAGATAATGTGATCTCATTGGAAGAATATTACCATCCACCAATAAAGGTGGTGGACGACCACCAAGTCATACTTGGATTGGGCAGTCGTCTCCCCTTATTATGATAGGATGATTATTTCCTTCCCAATTATCTCCAAGGACAATTGATTTAATTTAAAATTAATTTATATTGATTATTAAATATATGTATTATATTATATTAATTATTATTGTGTTTTTAAAATAAAATCATGGCCATTGAAATAAACACAAATCAATCTAATCCATTGATTTTGTGTTGTCTACGGATTGAGATCCATGGACTCCCAAAATACTATATAAGTGATGAATCCGTGATTCATCACTCTAAAAGTTGAAAATAGAGCTTTGTTCCCGAGTAATTAGATGCATATTTCCACTTATATTGCATAATTAGCATTCATG
Source organism: Ottelia alismoides (assembly GCA_037367405.1). NCBI lineage: Eukaryota > Viridiplantae > Streptophyta > Magnoliopsida > Alismatales > Hydrocharitaceae > Ottelia > Ottelia alismoides. The sequence continues at coordinate 169,323 of JAZKJV010008737.1, forward strand.
CGTACATTGATAATATTTGCATTTTAGCATTCATATTTGCATAAAATAAGAAGCCCAATTCACTTGTAAATATTCACCTGCATATTCACCATATTTCATATATTTGTATATATTTTATACTAACTCCAAATCCAATAAAACCAGCTCTATAGTGTATATATTACTAACACTAATTAAAGAAAAATATCAAAAAAATATTAACTTGTAAAATTGACCAATAAAATCCCAATCCAAGTTTAAAGCCAGGAGCCTTAAAATACACATATCTCTCTCACACAGTGGCTGATTTAGGTCTACCTACTTTTAAAGTAATATACATTCAAAGAACTTCAAAATAAGATCAATTTCATTAAAATCGGAGCTCGTATGCAAAACTTGGGTTTTGGGGCCCCTTTGTACATTCTATGTATGTATATTTGTATACTTATATTTTGTATCTTATTTAACACCATCTCCATTTTTGGCCAACATGAAAATTGTAGATATCATCAAGATCTACAACTTTCATGTTTTGAGTTTTTCCAAATTCGGCCATCTTCTCTCTCTTATTTCACATTCTTTCTCGGCCATACAGATCAAGCCATGTGGCGCCATCTGGTTGTGCCACGTGGCCCGCTCACATCGTGCCACGCGTCCCTCTTCTTCTGCCGTCTGATCCCCTCCTTCCTCTCCAGATCCAGGCCATTCATTTGCATCGTTGATCTCAACCATCCGATCTTTCCCCGGATCAAATCTTGGCCATCTGTTAGTGCCTCGCCCTCAGCACGCCATGTGTCAGCACGCCATGTGTTGACTCATGAGCCATCCGATCTCCTCAAAGAACCTCCATCTCCACCGCACGCTTCCGCACTACCCCTGGCCCCTCGATTAGATCCGCCAGATCTCATCCCAGTCGTCCCTCAGCGCCTTCACCTGTGCCCGCCACGTGTCGCTTCCGTAGCCCTCTGATCACACCACTTGGATGTCATCCAGGCCATCCCTTACGCCTTCTCCTGGTCGTTGGATCACTCGATCCAATGGTCAAGAACCTGTCTTCAACCTCCAGACGCTCTCTCTCTCACGATCTCCACCTCGCGCGCTCGCCTCCCCCTTCCTATTTTTGGCCCCACTCTAGCCATTCTCTCCGCCCCCTATCACCTCCATCTCGTAGCCCATTACACCCTTATACTCACCGACCTCCACAATCCCCATGAACCTCGTACATGTCGCTCCACGACCTTCACGAACCTCGTCGCCCAATCACCTGTACCCTCACCTTCATCCTATAAATGCATCGCCTCCATCCACCTTCACTTCCATCCGCCATCATGGAGGGTATCTCCGAGCTCCCACCTTCGAGTTGGTGACAAACAATTTGACGTGAGGACGAGCGACAACCGAGATCCACCTCCGACGAGATCCACGTCCCTCCATCGCCGTGTCGCAGCTCCTCCGCGAGCTGCACGAGCTCATGATTCCTTACTGTCCTTCGAGCGACGACTAAGAGCACTTCATCGCGCTCCATTCCCCAGGTAAACTCCTCCATACCCTCTCTGATCTTCTTCTTATTTTGCTTGCTTTTTCTCCCATTTTATTCGCCTCCTCCGCGTATCTTCACCCCCTTCTGACCATCCTCCGAGCTCCACCCCGGAGTTGGCATCTTCGTGGCCACCTCCATTCGCTCAGATGACGATCCTTACTTCACTCCGATGAGAGCTCCGCCACCTTGGTGGAGCAGTACCACCGGACACCATCATTCCACTCCATCGCTCCCTCCGCAATTCCGATCACTCCACGCACACATTGCACACCTCGGCTATACAGCTAACCCCTGCAAGTACATCTACTTCGACTGGCCGGAACATCATCGGAGCTCCCCTTTAGCATCTCCGCCACCGCTCTCCAGAGCTGCTCAGCCACTCCTGAAACCGTCGGAGGATCCCCGACGCCTCCACGATTCTTCCCAGCTACTTGGGAGCCTATGGCGAGCTTTACCGACGACCAGAGGAGGAGGAGGAGCTCAAGAACCTTCGTCGGAGCACAACCCTCTCCGTCGCAGGAGGCGGAGGACCGTTGGGCACGAAACCCAGCAGCCGTCCGATCCCCTTGATCGAACGGTTGGAAGCCATCCACGTTGCCATCAACTGCAGCCATCGGATCAGGAGGATCCTATGTTCCAGAGCACGCCGCGTCATCGCTTCCCTCGCGCTCCAGACGCCGTTGTATCTTCATCAGATCCAACAGATTCAGACACGCCATGCACCAGCAACCAGTCACCATTGGATCTTCACTTGATCCACGGTCCAGATCGAGCCATGTCACCTGATCCGAGCCTCTTCCTTGACCATTAGTCTCGGATCCACCGAAGCTAGCCGAGCCTCCTTCCGAGCCAAAGCCCGAACCTCCAGAGTCAATCGAGCCTCTTAAGTCCACCGAGCCTGGGACCCTACGTGATCTGTACGTGCAGCCTGGGTAATTTGCAGCGAGGTTCTTGGAGCTTTCCATATTTGCATTCCAGTCCCTACCAGGAGCCCCCACATGAGGAGCACGTGTTCTGTGGAAAATTTGCATCCACCCCCTCAACATTATCGATACTTGCATATTAGTCCCTGTTAGCACGTTTTATTTATATCAATTTTATTTATTGTAATTGCATTTATACCCATATCTTTGCATGCATATTTAGGCACTCATTTTAACTCATTTTTCAAGTTTGAAAATTGCATTGTGTAGCTTACTTTATCCTCTTTCATATGTGACGCTTGGCACATTTTTGTATGATCAGTAAATTTTTCTATTAATTAATTGGTGGAATTTTGTTATATTTTGCCCATTTATGCCTTTCAATTCATAGTTTTTCTCTGTAACTCCGAAAATCACCAAAAAATCACATTAGACCTAGGATAATTAGGTTCACATTTTATAAAAAATCATCTCATTTTCACACAACTTGAGGCCTGAATAAATCACCTAGTGATTTACTTAATTAATTTTGAATAGGTACATTTCACTTGGAAATGTAGTTTAATTAATTTTTCTGGATTCTTCACACTTAGATATATCTAGGATAATTTTGATATCTGGAAATATTGTGATTTGATATTTATTAAAATTAATTTAGTCAAAATCACTCTGCATCCATTTTAAATTCATAGTAAATTCATCCAGTGTCAGAAAATTCTAAAAAAATTAGTGTAGCTTAATTTCATCATATTTCACCACCTGGCCAAGTTTCATAATTTTTAGAATCAATTTGACCATATTTTTGAATTAAATTGTAAACTGGCCCGATTGTGCATGTGTATTTTCCTTCCTGCATGAAATATATTGAAAAAGACAAAAAAACAATCTCCTGAAAATCAGTACTTTGGAAATTTGTTTACAATCTACCTAAGGAGACAGCTGCCTCCCTGAGTTCGACCTTGGGCTTGCCCAAGTAAAATAAATTTTCCACTCGTGATTAATTTGACTTTAATTAAAAGTGGTTTTTGATCCGCTCTTATTATCTGGCTGCAACGAACGGCACAACGATTAATTTGACCATTAATTTGATCGAATTAGTAAGGGTAGTAAGACGCACATTAAAATAGCATCATTGCCGGGGAGGCACGACTTAGGTTAATTTACAGCTAATTTCTGAGTGTTTGATTTTTCTATCCCCGGGTAGTCTGACCCCCGATTCTCTTGTGAATATTTCTCTATCTTATAATTCTTGTATTTTTGTGTCGTTCTCTATCTGACCTCAACCTGTTTTTGTGCGAGGAACGCGAGGAGTCGAAGACGCTTCGAGGAACCTGCATTTTAATTTGTTTAACTAATTTGAGAGGACTTGTATTTCTCATTTTCTTTAATTTTGCATTATTTCCAGCAGTTTCCGTTTGGGTTCTCGCGAGTGTAAACATAGTGAAACTGTGTTCCCGTCTGTTATGTGGTTTAAATTTTTAGAATAGCCTTGCACTAGCGACTCCTCGAGCCACTCTAGGGTTTGCTTGTGCTCGTAATGTTTTGGACCACACAACCACTTAAAAGACGCACTTAGACCGCAGATCTAGTCAAATCAACATGTGCTTCACTTGCTAATAGAAGTACCTCTCTAGGAGCGGATTTTGTCGTCTGCATTTGCATATAGTGTAAAAAGATTTCAATTCTGTTTTGCATCATGTATAAAAGCGAAGGGATCACTGTAAGTATTCTTCACTTAGCATAAGCATCATTGTTTTTCATGCATCGGCTTTTCTCGATTTCTCTCTCTTAGTTTTCCAACTTAAGTTAAAGGAAATTGGGACTGGACGATAGGCGTGCTATGTGGATTGGACTAAACCAGTGAAAAGTTAACATAAAATCGGGACTGCTAACATTATTGACCAAAAATTTTTTTTAATAAAATTGGAAATTCTGCTTGCGGGAGATTAACCCCGACCTTGTTTTCAGGTTGAGTGAAGGTACTTGGGTGTGTGTGAACACCTTAAGATAGAGCCCAAATCCCCGCCTTCCATATCACGTACCAACTGATCCTAGAAAATATCACGAATTGAATATTTTCAGGTTTATTGACTAGTACCAAGTAGCCTCCGCCTGTTTACAGGTAGTCAGGGGTGAACCAACGGTACTCCACGACAAGTTGCTAGTAACCCTTCGAGGTGAAGTTCTAGGCTTGTCAGCCTACGTCTGCTTGCAGGTAGATAGGGGCATGGTCTTTGAATCCATCAACTTGAGATAGGAGCAAAGAAAGGAAGGGCGCATGTATCTTAGGCGACAGGTTAAACAAGGAAGACGCATCTGACTTTGAGCTAACTTCCCTCTAGGCCACGTAACCTTTGCTATTTGCTTGAAAATCACACTTAAAATCAACCAGATTAATTGGACTCAGTTTCGGGTCCTTCACCTTGTTGAGTGTGAAAATACAGGGTTTGTATTGAATTGCTTGCTTCAGGTAGGAGTAAAATCCTATCTTTACTTAGAACTCTCGATTCTTCTCGCCGATTCAAGATGACTGACTGGGAGAATATCGACACATTATTCGCCAATCTCTCTTTGAGTCCCCACGAAACTCATCTTCACCGGCTCAAGCGCAACTTGGACCATCCAGAGCTCATGACCCTCTTGAGTTATGGATCCCTCACACCCAAGGTGGTTACTCTCAAACCAACCCTTTCATCTCCTCTGACTTTACCGAGGAAGACCATCGCCTCGGTAAGAACCTCTTCCCAGATTTGTCCTATAACCCAGACCATGTTTCATACGCAGGACTAGAGGACAAGATGCCACCTAAGCAACCCCCATATAAGGACCCATTACGACAAATCTTGGCTCGCCTCGCCACAACCGAACAACAGAATGCAGATCTTACAGCAAGGATGGGACAGATCATCGCAGCGGGAGGAATCGACCGACCAATGGTTGATGCCTCTAACCCAGCAGAAAACGAGATGCACAATTGGTTGGCACCAGCGGTTCCCCCCGAAGCATTCGAGCTCAAACCCCACTTCCTTAGCCTGCTACCGAAGTTTAATGGAAAAGCAAACGAAGAACCATATGCCTTCCTCAGAGACTTTGAGCTGGTTTGCAACAACCTTAGTCATCCTAGGGTTGGGCAGGATTACATTCGATTGAAGGCCACCCATTTTGCCTTAGGAGATAAGGCAGCACATTGGTTGAAAAATCTTGAGGTGATATGTACAACCTGGATGCAGTTTAAGGACCTTTTTTTGAAGAAGTTCTACCCCCTCAGTAGGACTAATCAAATGAGAATGAAGATCACTAGTTTCTCCTAGGGACCCTGTGAACCATTCCATGAGGCCTGGGATAGGTTTAATGACCTCATTCAGAAATGCCCGCGCCATGGCATTTCTAAGGCGATCTTAGTCCAGTCCTTGTTCCGTGGCTTGACCCCAGAGATGCAGGAGTTAGTAAGTGCTGCCTGTGGAGGAAGCTATCTGAACAAGAATGAGAATGCAGTATGGAAAATACCGGAGCAGATGGCGGAAACAGGGAGGTCGTAGGCCACCAGGGCCTATCAGTTGTCTCCATCAATTCTATCCAACGAGACAACTAGGAGGACTGTAGTGGATCTGACAGAAGATCTCATTCCCAGCATGGGGATGATAGCTGATAAGTTAACCATGGTCGAGCAGATCCACAAGAGGGTCACTGACCTTGAGTCTCTCTCGCGTTTGCCGAAGCAAGTGGAGGAAATTACTGAAAGGGTAGCTAAGATAAAGCTACTTGTCCCTTCTACACCACCTGTACCTGTACACCGAGTCCATCTTGTATAGGAACAGGCACCGGGGCCTCAGAATGGCTGGGTAGAGGAGCAGACTTACACCCAGCGGGACCAGCATGCACCCCCACAAGTGGAGACATGATATAAGGAGCCTCCGCAGGTGTTCGAGATCAACGGGCTGTGGTGCAGCCATGACCCCGTCGACAGACAGTCGGGGATAGGGAACGGTCAGCCACATCGACCCTCCCTAGCTTACCAAGAAAACAGATCCATCCCCGCACCGCGCTTTGTTCAGTCCAGGCCCGAACGAGGGTACAAGCCTCAGCAACACCAACAACAACATAAGTTCTACTTGGGCCAGCAGGGCCCGCCACCGACCCATCCGCAATAGCATTATCAGCATGGCCAGCAGGGACAATACAGGACCTCATCTACAGGACAACATCAAGCCACCCAGCCCACCGAATTGGATTCCCTCACCTTGGCGATCCAGACCCTATCTGATAGGGTCCAATAGATCCAGAATGACTATCTGGACTTGAGAACCGATCTGAATCGTGTTTCTCGTACCCAGGATAAACAAATGACGCCAAAGACCCCAATTCCCGCCCAGGTTCAGGCCAACCCGAACATCTTAAATCAAGACCAGAACTGATCTCGTGATCAGGTATACTATTCAGATAATTCGTTATCTGAACATGAGATCCTTTCGTATAATAATGTAAACCATATGTCCCTTGGGAGTGGAAGGACTGATCGTACCTGATTGGGCACGTGCACAAGAGGAAGAAGCCACCAAGTGTCTACCTGAGGAGAACTTGGAGGCAGAAGAGGAGCATTACCACCTTCACCACCATCGACAGAAGAAGAGGACTTCTGAGTCCTCAAGAAGGTCAATTGGAACATGCACCTTGGGCAGAAGTAGAGAGAAATGGATCTGAATGAGCTTGTGGAAGTCTGAAACCGCGTATACGACAACAGTTTGGTGTACAAGGACAAGGTTAAGCATTAGCACAATAGATATATCAGACGAAAGACCTTTGTTCCTGGACATAAGGTATGTTTGTTTAATGCAAGGCTAAAGATCTTCCAAGGCAAGTTGAAGTCCAAGTGGACGGGCCCATTCATTGTCCGTACGGTGCATGATAGTGGATGTGTCGAGATCTCAAATCTCGCAGATGACGCACCGACATTCTTAGTGAATGGACAACTGTTGAAGCACTTTGTCGAGTCCAATGAGCAGTTACTCCATGTCGAGGAGATTGTATTCATGCGCGAGACAGATACAACAGATGCACTTCGAGCCGCGCATGAGACCTTACAACAGTGAGCTCTCGCCAACAACAGCATCTGAAAGATTCAGACCGACAACCTTGTATATACCCATCATTCTTGTACATTCTGCTCTCTTCCACGACTTTAATGACCCATTCCAGCTTCATCTATCTCCATCTATGACTATACTTAGGATGACCAGATCCTAAATATAGGGGGGGTGAGCCACCTGAGTCTGTTCTATGTACATCCTCCAGATCACATTGGTCTTCGTACTCACTCCAGTCCTATACTTAGGCTGGCCTGAGCCTAAGTATAGGGGGGACCGATGCCCTCCTTGTATATTCATCCCTTTCTCTTCTTGACCTCGGCTACGCCATTTTTGACCCTCTTCTACACTTAGGATGCCAGAGCCTAAGTATGGGGCGGGGGAGGGCAGGACGACTTCTATACATTTTCTCTCCCTAGGCTCTCTTACGCTTAGCACGAGCTATGTCTTTTTCATCGCTTTTCATGTTCTGAGGACATAGCACACGCTAAGTATAGGGGGCGTGTATATATTACATATATGCTTTACCCATAGCTCGTATTTTCACGTATTTTTTGTATATATTACTTAATAATTATGGGATGGGTAAAATTGGAGAAAATATTTTATAAAATACACTTGTATAATCTGTATAATACTTATAAAACTCTTGTGAAATGTTGTAACGTAGGAGTCACACCAAACTCTCATAAAAAAATGATGAAAAAAATGGAAAATTCAAAGGCTTCTTATTTTACTCTTGCACATCATCTCTGCATCTGAAAAGGAAAAAAACAGAGTCTTGCATTTCATTCATCTACATAGCATGTCATCTGCACCTCATCTACATATCTTGCATATGCAAGGTGAAAAGCTAGTGGTTCTGAACCAAGTTATGAATAGATGTTGAGGATGGACTTAATTTGACCTTAATCCACCTAACTTCAGAAGAACCTTATAGGAACTAGAGTTAAGATTTCTCAGGTCAAGTGACTTAATTCTTTGAGTCTGCAAGTCTATGTTCACATGTCATCTTGATTAGTCTAAGTAGAATATCTCGTGCACACGATGATTCTTTTAGACAGTGACCTAACTTGGACAAGCACAATGCACGAAGCTCTTCATTGATGAGGTGGTGAGGAGGTAGAATCCTTTAGCTTGGAGTAGCACAAGGGTGGAAACATCCGTCCTCCTCTAGTGAGAGTTGTGCTTCTCAACCTAGTCAGGTGGTGTTGACGTCTGAGGACAGGATGTTGTGAGTTCCAATAATGCTTCAAAAGAGGGATAGTCTACTGGCTCAAGAGGAAAAACTCCTGATGTACATGTTGCACCTTGTATATAGTTCAAAAAAATGCAAGAACTCCAAAAAAGTATGCATGCCAGATAGAAAATAAAATACCTGTCGGAGTATGTATATTAGCAAGAAATCTGCAGCTGGATGACTTGGCTACACTGGTCAGGCATCCCGGGATAGGTAGCTACACTGTCTACCATCCATTCTTTTCTCCACCCCTCCTCTTGAGCTGGTCGCACTTGAGCTTAGAAGGGAATACCCCGTTCCTCGAGGAAAGAGTTACTGGACCGGGTAATTAGAGTTACCTTGTTAGAGGAGGCTGTTTCTTAACCATTTCTGATGTGGAGAGCAATTTATCACTTACACAGTACAAGTAAGAATCATAGTCATCAGAAATTTGCATATGAGGATTTGTTCTGACCTGACTATCGAGGCATCTTGAATAGAAGACTTGTGGAACTTGAAGTCTGTTAGATCTTAAGTTCAGATCCCAATAAGGTTCCGCCATACAATTAACCCAAAGGTCGAGTAAAGCTCCATTTTCAACTTTTGTTCATGACCTTGGTATGGAACCCAAAATCATTTCACTCTTGCATTTCATTATAGTTGCTCAGGGACGAGAAAGGTTTAAGTATAGGGGTTGATGAATCCGTGATTCATCACTCTAAAAGTTGAAAATAGATCTTTATTCCCGAGTAATTAGATGCATATTTCCACTTATATTGCATAATTAGCATTCATGCGTACATTGATAATATTTGCATTTTAGCATTCATATTTGCATAAAATAAGAAGCCCAATTCACTTGTAAATATTCACCAGTATATTCACCATATTTCACCTATTTATATATATATTTTATACTAACTCTGAATCCAATAAAACCAACTCTATAGTGTATATATTACTAACACTAATTAAAGAAAAATATCAAGAAATTACTAACTTGTAAAATTGACTAATAAAACCCCAATCCAAGTTTAAAGCTAGGAGCCTTAAAATGCACATATCTCTCTCATACAGTGGCCGATTAAGGTCTACTCACTTTTAAAGTAATTTACATTCCGAGACCTTCAAAACAAGATAAATTTCATTAAAATCTGAGCTCGTATGCAAAACTTGGGTTTTGTGGCCCCTTTGTACATTCTATGTATGTATATTTGTATACTTATATTTTTGTATTATATTTGACACCATCTCCATTTTTGGCCAACATGAAACTTGTAGATCTCATCAAGATCTACAACTTTCATGTTTGAGTTTTTCAAATTTCGGCCATCTTCTCTCTCTTATTTCACATTCTTTCTCGGGCATACAGATCAGGCCACGCGGCGCCATCTGGTTGCGCCATGTGGCCCGCTCACATCGCGCCACGCGTCCCTCTTCTTCTGTCATCCGATCGCCTCCTTTCTCTCCAGATCCAGGCCATTCATTTGCATCGTTGATCTCAATCATCCGATCTTTCCCCAGATCAAATCTTGGCCATCTGTTAGTGCCTCACCCTCAGCACTCCATGTGTTGACTCATGAGCCATCCGATCTCCTCAAAGAACCTCCATATCCACTGCACGCTTCCGCACTATCCCTGGCCCTTCGATTAGATCCGCCAGATCTCATCCCAGTCGTCCCTCGACGCCTTCACCTGCGCCTGCCACGTGTCGCTTCCGTAGCCCTCTGATCACACCACTTGGATGTCATCCAGGCCATCCCCTTACGCCCTTCTCATGGTCGTTGGATCACTCAATCCAACGGTCAAGAACCTGTCTTCAACCTCCAGACGCTCTCTCTCTCATGATCTCCACCTCGCGCGCTCGCCTCCCCCTTCCTATTTTCGGCCCCACTCCAGCCGTTCTCCCTGCCCCCTATCACCTCCATCTCATAGCCCATTACACCCTTATCCTCGCCGACCTCCACAATCCCCATGAACCTCGTACATGTCGCTCCACGACCTTCACGAACCTCATCGCCCAGTCACCTATACCCTCACCTTCATCATATAAATGCATCGCCTCCATCCACCTTCACTTCTATCCGCCGTTACGGAGGGTATCCCCGAGCTCCCACCTTCAAGTTGGTGACAACAATTTGACGTGAGGACGAGCGACAACCGAGATCCTCCTCCGGCGAGATCCGCGACCCTCCATCGCCGTGTCGCAGCTCCTCCGCGAGCTGCACGAGCTCAAGACCGCCTACCGTCCTTCGAGCGATGACCAGGAGCACTCCATCGTGCTCCATTCCCCAGGTAGACTCCTCCATACCCTCTCTGATCTTCTTCTTATTCTTCTTTCTTTTTCTTCCATTTTATTCGCCTCTTCCGCTTATCTTCACCCCCTTTTGACCATCCTTCGAGCTCCACCCCGGAGCTGGTGTCTTCGCGCCCACCTTCATTCGCTCAGACAACGAACCGCACTTCACTCCGACGAGAGCTCCGCCACCTTGGCGGAGCAGCACCGTCGGACACCATCATTCCACTCCATCGCTCCCTCCGTACTTCCGATCACTCCACGCACACAATGCACACCTCGGCCATACTGCTAACCCCTGCAAGTACATCTACTTCGACTGGCCGAAACATCATCGGAGCTCCCCTTTAGCTTCTCCGCCACCACTCTCCAAAGCTGCTCAGCCACTCCTGAACCTGCCGGAGGATCCCCGACGCCTCCACAAGTCTTCCCAGCTACTTGGGAGGCTCAGGCGAGCTTCACCGACGAACAGAGGAGGAGGCGGAGCTCAAGACCCTTCGCCGGAGCACAACCCTCTCAGCTGCAGGAGGCAGAGGACCGCTGGGCATGAAACCCAGCAGCCGTCCGATCCCCTTGATCGGACAGTTCGGAGCCATCCACGTCACCGTCAACTGCAACCATCGGATCAGGAGGATCCTACGTTCTAGAGCACGCTGCGTCATCGCTTCCCTCACGCTCTAGACGCCGTTGGATCTTCATCAGATCCAACGAATTCAGACACGTCACGCGCCAGCAACCGGTCACAGTTGGATCTTTACTTGATCCACGGTCCAGATCGAGCCACGTCACCTGATCTGAGCCTCTTCCCCGACCACTAGGCTCGGATCCACCGAAGCTAGCCGAGCCTCCTTCCGAGCCAAGCCTGAACCTCCAGAGTCACCCGAGCCTCTGAAATCCACAAAGCCTGGGACCCCACGTGATCTGTACGTGCGGTCTGGGTAATTTGCAACAAGGCCCTTAGAGATTTCCATATTTGCATTTCAGTCCCTGTCAGGAGCCCCCACGTGGAGCATGTGTTTTGTGGAAAATTTGCATCCACCCCCTCAACGTTATTAGTAATTGCATATTAGTCCCCGTCATCACGTTTTATTTTTATAAATTTTATTTCCTGTAATTGCATTTATACCCCTGTCTTTGCACACATATTTTGGCACTTATTTTAACTCATTTTTCAAGTTTGAAAATTGCATTGTGTAGCATACTTTGTCCTCTTTCATATGTGACACTTGGCACATTTTGTATAATCAGTGAATTTTTTTATTAATTAATTCGTGGAATTTTGTTATATTTTTCCCATTTATGCCTTTCAATTCATAGTAATTTCTCTGTAACTACAAAAATCACCAAAAATTCACATTAGACCTAGGATACTTAGGTTCACATTGTGTAAAAAAATCATCTCATTTGCACACAACCCGAGGCCTGAATAAATCACCTAGTGATTAACTTAATTATTTTTTAATAGGTACATTTCACTTGGAAATTTAGGTTGGTTAATTTTCCTGGATTCTTCACACTTAGATCTATCTAGGATAAATTTGATATCTGAAAATATTGTGATTTGATATTTATTAAAATTAATTTAGCCAAAATCAGTCTGCATCCATTTTAAATTCATAGTAAATTCATCCAGTGTCAGAAAATTCTAAAAAAATTACTATAGCTTAACTTCATCATATTTCACCACATGGCCAAGTTTCATAATTTTTGGAATCAATTTGACCATATTTTTGGATTAACTTGTAAACTGGCCCGATTGTGCATGTGTATTTTCCTTCCTGCATGAAATATATTAAAAAAGACAAAAAAACAAAACATCTCTTGAAAATCAGACTTCGGAAATTTGCTTACAATCTGAGGAGACAGCTGCCACCCTGAGTTCGACCTTGGGCTTGCCCAAGTAAAATAAATTTTCCACTCGTTATTAATCTGACTTTAATTAAAAGTGGTTTTTTGATTTGCTCTTATTATCCGACTACAATAAATGACAGAACGATTAATTTGACCATTAATTTGATCGAATTAATAAGGGTAGTTAGGCATGGTCAATAAGAAGAGGCACCCCTTGCTCTTCAAGATACAATAACTGATGCTCTCTCCCTCTCCCCTCTCTCTACACACCAAGTCCTCTCTCTCTCATTGTGGTCGTCCACCATGGAGCCCTAGAGAGAGTCATCATCGTCGTTGCATCACCGTTATGCTGACGGATCATTTGCTCCTGGATCTCCATCTCCTTCAGTGTGCCTAGTTTGTGAAAAGATGTCAGATCTCGTGTGACGAGATGAGGATATTCACTGCTTGGATCATCAACATGGATTGCGAGGAGCACAATTTCATCAACGCGCTCGCAAGCGTCTCCTCCATCGGACCAGACTCGAGACAAGAGGTCTCTTCGTTTAAAGACTTGATCACAACCATGTTTCAAGAGGTAAACCTAATACTTTTCATGGTTTAGATGAAATGATCTGAGAAGTATTCTTGGAACATGTGATTTCATCATTCAAAATTTTTAACTTCCATCGCCCCGAGTAACTGGTACGACTAGTCGCTCCCGATCGTATATGATGTGATCCTCACGCCTCCGTGATGCACTTAAGTATCTTCCCATAACTTCAAGTGGTATCAGAGCTGGTGATGAATCCGCGATTCACCATCTCAATATCTTGATCTTAGCAAAATCTATGAGTAAAATCCCAGAAAAATGTCCATAAAATCAATAAATTAACAAATATTTCTTGTAAATAAAATGCACTAATTATTGTATATTAGATTGTACAAAATAAATTAACAATAAAAAGCCGCAAAAATTAAAGGAGTTTTTCACCTGTAAATAGCCCAAAACATCATGTGTTTTTAATAATTTCATTTCGACTTATTTTTAGCTAATTCTTTCTCTAGCTTATTCATAACAATGTATATAAAAATACAAAAATATAAAACAAATTTCACCTCAAATAAATGCTCCTAGATCCCAAAGGGAAAAAGGCGTAAAGTCCAACTTCTAAGCCAAATTCTCGCTCCATATGAACTCCAAATTCACCAAACTCACTTTTAATTCAAGCTAGAAAATTATCTATCCAACGGAAGTGGTTTTATTAAAATCGGAGCTCGTTAGCAAAAGTTGAATTTTGGGACCTATACATACATTGTATATTATGTATATATTCATTCTTTCTTCATTTTTATTTTATCTTTACTAATTACTAAAAATACAAAAAAAATCATGATTGTGTTGTATTTTGATTGTAGTATTTTATTGTATTTTTTCCTTGTAAATATCTCTTATTAAAAAGATAAAAAATACATATTAGAAAAGCAAACAAAAAGTTGTACATGTTGTATGTATCCTTTTGTAAATTCTCCACTATTTATTTTCTTCTCTTTTATTCTATTGTATTTAAAGTAGCCTACTTTATTTTATTTTATTTTTCTTTATTTATTTTACATTCTCTACAATAACCACCATTCAACTCCATTTTACCACTAACCTCCATTCAACCTTACCATTTTTTAAACCTCTCATTCAACTCCATTAATAATATAACATCCCAACACTTTAATAACCTCTCATTTCATGCTCTTTATATACATCCCATCCTCCTCAATTTGGACTTGATCCATCTTTATGTGAGGAGGCCTAGTTCCCATAGTTGAATCGGTGACAGCGACACAACTGCGGTCGAGCGATGACAACCCTTTCTCCGGTGAGATCCGTTGGTTTTTGGCCAACATCGCAGCCGCACCTGCACGTTGCTCGAGCTCATCGCTCGTCGACGATTCGAGCGAAGGCCGTGCTCTCGTGAGCACATCGTAGGCAGTCCGCTTCCAATGTAGATAATTTATCGTCTCATTATTTACATCGTTTTTATTCTTGCATTTTTTTAGCACATCATATCAGCACCCATTCTCCATTTGTTTATCTTTATCATACACCATCATCATCATCATCATCATCATATTTTTCTCTTTTTCCACATTCATTTCCTTCCCTGTTTAAACAAATTTTTTTAAAAAATGAAAATCTAAAAAAAATCACAGCAACAACATAATAAAAAAAATAAAAATACAATGGAGGGTGGAGCAACGCTGCCACCCCACCCCCTCTCCTCCATCGCCGCCCAGCCGGGCGCCGTGCCGCCTGCATCGCGCTGCCGCGACCGACGCCTCTCGCCACAGTCACCTCCAGCCGCCTCCACTCCGCTGTGGCCGGTGCCACCCGCCACCTCCTTCAGTCACGAGGGCCGCCAGGCCTCCGCCTCTCCACCGCCTCGCCTTCGAGCATGCTCGCGTGCGGCGGCACCACCTCCAGCTTCAGCGGCGAGCCGCCCGCCACGCCTCCTACCTCTGCCGTGGCTGCCGCCCCCACCCCTTTTAGGTTTCCATCGTGTCCCCCGAGGAA
Organism: Ottelia alismoides; assembly: GCA_037367405.1. Lineage (NCBI taxonomy): Eukaryota > Viridiplantae > Streptophyta > Magnoliopsida > Alismatales > Hydrocharitaceae > Ottelia > Ottelia alismoides. The sequence goes on from JAZKJV010008737.1 coordinate 184,763, forward strand.
GAAGAAGGTGATTTTTAATTTTTTATTGAAAAATTATAATAGTTTTATTTATAGTTTCTGTAATTACAAATCGGTCCCTCTATATAGTTGTTTGTTTATTTTGCTTACGGAATTTGCATGGAGACCCCTATGTTTGACTATTAATTTGGATACATGTATTACGTCATTATATTCAATGAAAAATGTCTTGATGTTGAGCAACTAGTTTCCTACCACGTGGATATTTAATTATATTTTTCTGATATTTGGGTAATAAATAAAAAAGTTTAACTGAAATCCTGCATATTTTACCCAATAAGTGATCTTAAATCAATATGCCTTGAAGAGTGCTTAACTTACTATCCAAATTTCATCCATAAGTGGAATTGTTTTGCACCTGAAATAAATTGTAGAGTGATTTTCGTATTTGATTTTTAATTAAATCCACATACATCCTTTTCACAAAATTTCAAGTCTCCTGTATTCCATATGAAAATACCTATATGAGATAATTTGCTCTCTGTCTAATTTGCTATTGTGAATTTATTAAGAAATAATTACTCACTATCATTCTGTTTTCACTAAAAAATCCATAAAAAATTCATTTATTGTCAAAAAATTCCAAAAATATTACAGTATCTTTCTTGCATCATTTTATAATTAAGTAAATTTTTCATAATTTTTGCTTGCTGTTTGTATGAAAATATGTGAAAAAATCTCATAAAGTGTGCTTTTCAAATTGTTGCATTTTAATTTCTAAAAATATAAAAAAATGTATCTTGCATTCATCACTGATTAGGATTCTAGGAAAATTATAACTTGGCTAAATTGGACTTATTTTCTATTCAAATTAATTTAGCTAAGTTGTGTGATTTCTTAGCAACTTAATTCACCTGCATTTACATTCTTTTTTGCATAAAAATATTTAAAAAATCCGCATTTGGAAATCTAAATCTTAAATTTTGAATTAACCTAAAGTTATTCCTTTGCCTCCCTGTGTTCGACCCCGGACTTGCCCGGGATATAAATTAAGCCGAGACACTCTTCACGGAGATCCTTTTATCGGTTCTGATTGATTTGCTAAGTACACGTACTATAACGTTCCCAAATTATGCATCGTATTTAGCGACTCGTCAGATGGTGCCGTTGTCGAGGAGGTAAACCGCTTAGGGATTTAAAAATTTGGATTGAGATTTTCATTTACTCGGGTAGTCTGACCCCCGAGCCACTTGTAATCAATCCATTTTCCTCTCATTTATTTTTTCTTCATATTTTTGTATATATTTTATTTTTATCTCTCTAATATAAATTTTATTTTCCTTACGAGGGCCCGGTGGACTTGGAGTGCGTCGGAGGTCGACGGACGCGACATGCGTTGACTGCTAAAGTGCTAGGAGAATCTATTTATCTTCGAGAGAGTTATCGTAAATTTTTTATAATTATTTCGTTGTAATTATTTAGGTAGCTTGCTCCTTTACATCAGCTCTTGTTTGAGAGCTCGTACATGTAAAAAGACTTGGACATTATTTGTGGTGTGTTGAGACTTGTTTCGCTCTCCAGTGAGGGTGGAGCTCGACTTGAGTGGTGAATTTAAGGATTAGGCACACAGTAGTTTAGAATCAAATTTATTTGTGCCCTTCGTAAATTAGGCCACACATATCTTAGAAGATTCACATATCTTATAAGATTCATAATGAGAGGCACATAGATACGTACTACTTAGTTCAAATCAAATCAATTCTTCCCCGTTAATAGTATATTGTTTAGGTGGGGTTTTCTCGATCTGCATGCATTTAGTGTAATATTTACAAATTCAGTTTTGCATAAAGCATGGAGAGTGCTAGGATTTACTGTAAGTATACCTTCTTCTGAGCATGCATCATAGTTTCTTGTTTGCATTTTGATCTCCGATTTCCCTCTTATTTTACAACTTATGGTTAAAAAGGAAATTGGGACTGAACGGTAGATGTGTTTTTGTGTTCAGATTAAATTTCAAGTGAATAACTCTAAAATTGGGACTGAATTGAACTGGTCGATTAAAGAAAAAAAGAATAAAAAGAACCCTTATTCTCCGGTGCATAAAGCCCTCATTGTTTGTTTTACTTGCAAGTGAGAGAGAGAGAGAGACGACCCTAGGATAGAGCCAAGCCAGGATTTCTTACTTGCTACTGGTTCTATATTTTCAGGCGATTAGCTATTTTTCAGTGAGGAATACGGGTAGCTGTATTTATACGGTCCGGACTTCCTTAGCAGAGTGGGAGGTTTAGAGGGCACCTTAGTCCTCAAGGAACGGGCTCTGGCATGTACTTACTCCTATACTGGCTGAAAGTAGGTCAAACTAGTCGTAAGAACCGGGCCAGTCTGTAGGAAAATACGGGCACCTAATGGCACATTATTCTTTCCAAGATTGTATTTATCACCAATTAAAATTGACAAGATAATTCAGCTGAACTCTTACGGCCATCACGTGTTGAGTTGGTGAAACTGAGGGTTTGAATTGTGTTTGTATTGTGTGAGTTTACTCCGCACATTTATGTGCACCGTAGAGCTAGCGCCTCATTGAATATCGTGATCTAATCAGTTCTTTTGAAATCGAAGATGATTGATTGGGAGATATGTATTCAGACTTTGCGAATCTCTCTTGAACCCTCCAAGAAGTACGTCTTCACAGGTCTATGCGCAACTTGGACCAACCTGAACTCATGACCCTCTTGAGCCCAGGATCACCCACTCTCAGGATGGTTACTCTCAAACCATTCCATTCCTCTCTTCCCACCTCACCGAGGAAGACCTTTGCCTCGGTGAGAATATCTTGATTCATAAATCCTCTTCTAATCAAGAACACCTTGATGATTCAGGCTATAAAGAAGATTCAAGTAAAATGCCTCCAAAGAAGAAAGACAGGAAGAAGAGAATCATGAAGACCCAATGAGAATGGTACTAGCCAGATTAGCTGCATCTGAGCAGCAACACGTACTTCTCAGAGCTCAGTTAGGACAACTCAATGTTGGGGTCGAACCACCAATAGATGCGGCATACAACCCCGGACAATATCAAATTCGAAACTACTTAAGTCCGGCAGAACCCACAGTTGATTTTGAGTTGAAGCTGCACTTTCTGAACTTGCTGCCACATTTTGATGGGAATGCATCTGAGGATCCATATGCATTCCTAAGGGACTTTGAGCTCATCTGTGTTAACCTCAGACATACTAATATTAGCCAAGATTATATTATGCTCACAACCCTTTCATTTGCTTTGGGTGGAAAAGCTGACTACTGGGTCAAAATCTTGGGATTACAGTCACCACTTATGCCCAGTTCAAGGACCTGTTTCTGAAGAAGTTCTACCTGTTGAGTAGAACTAACAGGATGAGGACGTGAATTACGAGTTTTTCCCAATTACCCCATGAAGCCTTTTGTGATGCTTGGGAAAGATTTAAGACATCCTGCAGAAGTGTCCCTGTCATGGTTTAGATGACAATATCTTGGTCCAGTCGTTCTTCACTAGTCTCAACCCTGAGATGCAGGGTTTAGTGAGCGCTGCCTGCGGAGGAAGCTATACATCACGAGGAGCGGATACCGTCTGGAAGGTATTCGAGCAGATGGTTAAAACTAACCACTCACAAATGGCCAGCAGGGCCTATACACCGTCCCCCAGTTCACTCTCATTTGGAGGGGGAAAGTTAGCTGTAGTCTATCTCTCTCAGGACGTGATCCCTAGCATGGGACTCCTTGCATACAAGCTTACAGTAGTTGAGAAGATCAAAAGGTGGATTGATGAGTTAGACCGGAGCGTCTCCAAACTTCCAAAATAGATGGAGGAGTTGACTAAGAAGGTATCTAAGATACAGATACCCGCCATGACTGCACCCTCTGCTCCCGTTTACCGAGATCACCATGTTCAGGAGCAGTTGGTGTCAGGGCAACCCCAGCCGTGGGAGCAGGACCAATCCTACACCCACTCTTTCCAGCAGTCACCTCCATTAGCAGAGACAGTTCAAGAGGAGCCTCCACCGGTTTGGGAGGTGAATGGAGTATGGTATACTCAGGACCCTGCCAGGCAGGGAAGTACGAGAGACCGACAGACCTACCAGCGTCCCCCGACCTTTCACAACACCGCATTCACCTCCGCACCACCTCCTTCATAGTAGAGCCCTGGATTCCAGCCACCCCAGCAGTAGCGGCAACGAACCAGCAGTATGGCCGACATGGCCATTACCATGCGGGCCAACAGGGCCCACAACCTCAACAGCAACAGCAGAGGCAGTACCCTGGCCAGCAGGGTCAGTCTTCCTGTTCTTCTTCCCAGTCTTATCCACTTCCTTCTTCATCTAGTCCCGTGGATATACAACAACAGATATTCGACGAGCTTCGTTCCTACAGGATCGAGATTCATGACTTACGAGTGGATGCCAACTTCCTGTCCAGATGGCGAGACGAGCAGACTACACCTTCTACCTCTATTCCAGCCCAAGTTGAGGCTAACCCCAATAACCTGAACTGATGTAGTTCTCAGCAGCACTTTGGTCATATAAAATATTCAGCATCTCCTAGATCTGAACATGAGATTCTTTTGTGTGACGAGGCTAACCACATGTCACTCAGGAGCGGAAGGACCGTAGCCGTACCTGACTGGGCGAGGGACACGAGGAGGGGCATCTCTGGAGCTCTATCTGAGGAGTCTTCAGAGGATGAGGAGGAGAGGCATCACTCAAGAGCAGAATGATCGTTCTCTAAAATGTGTATATCAGAACCAAATTTTGAAAAAGAAAAGTAAAATCGTATTAGAAGCATATCTTTATATTTATTATTGATCCCATTCAACGAAATTTCTAATTACATTCCTATATATCGTCATTGAACAGTTAATGACAGTATATGTGATTGACAAAAAAGATTAAGCATAATGGAAAAAAAATATCAGTATTGGAGAGGAAAAATGTGTTGTAGTCAACTACTGACAAGATAATGATCAGAGCTTGTTGTAGAACCCTCGTTAATCCATTGTCAATTTATGTAGTATTTCCAAAGTGCACTTGTGGCCCTCGCCTCTCAGGGCTGTAACCGGCTTACCTCAAGGTAACCCAGTTTACCGCTCTCTATTCGTGGGTTGGAATTCCATCACAAATTATAGTGACATCGCATCACATTCTTTATTCCAACCATCTCCAACCCTTATAACCATACCAAACAATTACTATTCACATCATGTTACCCCAATCCACTCCAACCCAACAACCAAACAAAAGATTTGCCTCCTTCATCCACTTGTAGGGAAGAGTCAAATTTTTTACACTTGTGTCCCTTTGAGATTATGCAATAACTACAATTTTGCTCTTACTTTTTTCAATAACACTTTGACCCTATTATCTTACAAAATCAATAATTCTATCTGTTTTTATTACACTTATATCCTTGCTTTATTTTAATGGAATGACAAAATTGTAAATTTAGTAAGAATATAAGGACACAAGTACAACAACAACAAAGCCTTTTTTCACATTAAGTAGGGTCGGCTATGTGGATTCTTCACCTCCATTCAGATTTATCTTGGGTCATTCTTTGGCTTAGATATAAAAAATTAAGATCGCTTCGGATAGTCTCATTCCAATACTTATTAGGCTTCCCTCGCCCTCTTTTAGCCAGTTCAACATACCAACACTCGCATCTCCTAACGGGTGCATCACCCGACCTCCTTTAGAAATGACCAAACCACCTTAAGCGGTTTTCTCGCAATTTATCGTCGATCAGAACTCCACCCATTTTCCTTCTGATTGCATCATTTCAAATATGATCTTTATGTGTATCTCCACACATCCACGTTAGCATTTTCATTTATGCAATTGACGTTCTCTGCACATGTCTATGGTTCACAGGCTAATATTCAGATCCATATAGCACAACAGGTCTCACGTTTGATTTGTAAACTTTCATTTGATTTTCATAGGAATTTTCTTATCACATAAATAGTAGAAGTTCCTCTCCACTTTAGCCAACCTACATTTATTCTATGGGTTACATCTTCATCAATTTTTCCATCCTGTTGCAAAATAGATCCCAAGTATCTAAAGGAATCTTCTGAATGTTATCGTCATTAGTCTTCACCTCGATTCCTTGAACAATTCTTCCATCAAAAGTGCACTCCATATATTCAGTCTTAGTCCTACTTATACGAAATCCTTTAGTCTCTAATGCATATCTCCAAACCTCAAGCCCCTCATTTACTCCATCTCTAATCTCATCAATCAACATATTGTCATCAACAAATAACATACACCAAGGTATCTCATTATGAATGTGACTGGTCAACTCATCCATAATCAAAGTAAAAAAGGAATGGACTCAAAACTGAACCTTGATGCAGACCAATGTTGATGTCAAAATAGTCAGTCTTTGTACACTGAATCCTTACACAAGATCAAGCCCTATCACACATGTCCTTTACAAGGTTAATGTATAGTACATGTACTTGTCTGTTCTCGAAAACTCTACATTATCTCCCATTGGACAAAATCATACGCCTTCTCTAAATCAATGAAAAATCATATGGAGGTTCTTTCTTTTAGCTCTATAAATCTCTATTTTTCTCTACAGAAAGTGGATGGCTTCAATAGTTGAGCAACATGACATGAATTCAAGTTGATTTTCTTTTACTTTGGAAACTTACCTTAACCTTCTTTCGATCACCCGTTCCTAAAATTTCATAGTATGACTCAGCAACTTGGTACCTCTATAATTCGAACAATTTTGAGTGTCTCCTTTGTTCTTATAAAGCGACACCACAATGCTTCTCATCCAATCTTCAAGCATTTTCTTGCTTCGTCAAATAATATTGAATAAAATTGTAAGCCAATTCAACCACGCTCATCTAGAACTCTCCATACTTTTATAGGAATATCGTCATGTCCTACACCTTTCCTAGGTTTCATAACCTTCAAATCCTCCTCTAGTTCCTTCCTTTGTATTCGTTCATAGCTTGCATGATTTAAGTAACTTTCACTACTAGCTAGATCTCCCAAAATGATCTCTTTATTTCCTTCCCCAATGAAAAGATTATGTAAATACTGCCTCCATAATTCTATTTAGTCTCTATATCCTTTTGAGTAACAAGCATGTGTCATTCCTCATCCTCAATGCATCTCACTTGAGAAAGGTCTTTGGTCTTTTCTCTCTTACTTTGGCAAAACTCAACGATGGCCGGTCCCAACTCTGGGTAAATGAGGAGGGTTGCGTATTCGGTAGCCAACATCCAGCACAAAGACACATTCCTTAATAGTGTTCTTTAAGAACAATATTTAAGAATTTGTCTCGAAACAATTCGGATCTTTTCAACATTGATTTAAGCAATATAAGGGCACAAAGTGATTGCAAAAAAGATAGGCGCATAATTGTAATTCCAGAATCTTAGTGTGACACAAGGGTAAAAAAACTCAAATGTTTAAAAGCTAAGAATATCTTTAATAAAAAGATTTTTATCACATGCACGCTTCTTTAACTTCTACAATATCTGTTATGCCCCTCTCTTTTTTGGAACATCATTTGTACCCCTACCTTCTTACAAAATTCACAATCATGCCATTCTCTTGTGGTAAAGTAGGGAAATAATTGATATTACAAAAGAACAGATTTGTGAATTTTGCAAGAAATATCCAGTCTTGATACAAGCGCGAGCTCTCAAACAAGAGGCACTATAAAAGAGCAAGCTACCTAAATAATTACAACACAATAATTACAAAAATTCTCTCAAAAATTAAATTAATTCTCCTAGCACTTCAGCAGTCGGCGCGCGTCGCGTCCGTCGACCTCCGATGCACTCCAAGTCCACCGGACCCTCGCAAGGAAAATAGAATTTATGTTAAAGAGATAAAAGCAAAATATATACAAAAATATGAAAAGAAATAATTGAGAGGAAAATGGATTAATTACAAGTGGCTCAGGGGTCAGATTACCCGAGTAAGTGAAAATCGAAATCTAATTTTTAAATTAAGCCCTAAGCCGTTTGCCTCCCCGGAAATGACGCCATCTGTCGAGTCGCTAAATACGTGTTTTAATTTGTGTTCGTTGTGGTATATGTACTTAGAGAATCAGTTAGAACCCAGAGAAGATCTCCGTGAAGAGTGTCTCGGCTTTAATTTATGTCCCGAGCAAGTCCGAGTTCGAACACAGGGAGGTAAAGGAACAACTTTGGGGTTAATTCAAAATTTTAGATCTAGGTTTTCAAATGTGGATTTTTTTATTTTTTTAGTGTAGAAACAAAAGCAAATGCGAATGTAGGTGAATTAAGATACTAAGAAAACACACAATTAGGCCAAATTAATTTTAACGTCAAATCAGTTCAATTCAGCCAAATTATATTTTTCCTAAGATCTCAATACAGGGATGCATGCAAAACACATTTTTTTTAGAGTTTTAGGAATTGAAATGCAATAATTAAAAATGCACACTTTTATGGGTTTTTTTCGTAATTTTTCACACAAACAGTAAGCAAAAATCATGAAAAGTTTACTGGAATGAAAACATGATGCAAGGATACTACAGTAATATTTTGGAATTTTCTGACAAAATATGAAATTTTATGCATTTTTTAGTGAAAATAGAGTGATTGTGAGTAATTAGATCCTAATAAATTCACAGTGTCAAATTAGCCAGAAAACGAATTATCATGAAAATGTATTTTTATATGCAATCCATGAAATTTGAAATTTCGTAAAAATGATGTACATGAATTTAATTAAAAATCAAATATCCAAATCACTCTATAATTTATTTTAGGCACATGACAACTCTATTTTAGATGAAATTTGGAAAGTAATTATAATATATGTTAAGGCATCATTCCAGATTTTTTTTTGAAATTTTCCGAGTAACAGTGAGTGAGATTTAAATTTAAGAGTCCAGAATGGGTAAAATATGCAATATTTCAGTTAGATATTTTTAATTAATTATCCACAACTCTCAAAATACAAATAAATATTAATATAGTAGATAATTTATTGCTCAATATCATGCTATTTTTCATTGAAATAAAAGATGCAAAGTTGATGTCCAAATTAATAAGCAAACACAGGGTTGTCTATGCAATTCTAAAATTAAACTTAAACAACACAATTTGTGCATAGGAGCACTTTTGAAATTACGGAAAATACAAGGAAAATGTTGCAATTTTTACAAAAATTTAAAAAATATTAAAAAGATGACCTCCTCCCCTTCTTCGCAGGTAGGCACGATGGGGAGGAAGCGGGCAGCGGGCAGAGCCGCCAGCAGTGTTGGAGGAAAGGGGGGCCGAAGGTTTCCCTGCAATTTTTATTTTTTTTGTTTTTTTCTATGCTGTGAATTGATTGGATTTTTTAAATTTTAATTTTTTAAACATAAAATAAACAATGCAAATATGGATGTGTGGTGATAAAGGTGATGTGATAAAGAAAATGGTGAGGTGAAACAACAAGGGAATAAAATATTAGATAAAATAAAACAATAAAAGAAATGAGAGGAAATACTTACCTGAGGTTCGCCGGATTTGCGAAGCAACTACATTGGACTCCTGTCGTCGCCACGATCCGATCGACGAAATAAAAATCGGAGAAGCTACGCGAGCTTGATGGGGAAATCGTGACGCGGAGCGGAGCTCTGCGGATCTCACCTAAAGAAGGTCGTCGCTTGAGGAAGATGCTTCGCCGCTGTCACCAACAAAACACTCCAAGCTCACTCCTTTTTCTATTAGAATGGCAGATGGGAAAAAAATATTGATGTGGAGATGAATATGAAGAGAAAAGAAAGGGAGGTTAGATAAGTGGTGGAGTTGAATGGGAGATTGCATTATTGGTGGAGTTGAATGGGAGGTTGGATTATTGGTGGAGTTGAATGGGAGGTTGGAGGAAGAAAATGGAGTGGAATGAAGGTTATTAAAAATGGTGAAGTTGAATGGAAGTTGATGGTAGAAGAGAAGTTATTACGGAGAATAGGGAATTAAATAATAAAATAGATAATGAGATAAAGTAGGCTACTAAAATACAATTAAAAATATAAAGAAGGAAAAATAGTGGAGAATTTACAAAGGAATACATACAACATGTACATTTTTGTTTGCTTGTCTAATATATATATATATATATCTTTAATAAGAGATATTGACAAAGAAAAAATACAATAAAATACTATAATCAAAATACAATACAACAATGATTTTTCTTGGATTTTTAACTAATTGAGAAAGATAAAATAAAAATGGAGAAAGAATGAATATATAATGATATAAATTGTACATCTAGGTCCCAAAATTCAACTTTTGCAAATGAGCTTCAATTTTAATGAAACCACTTCTATTGGATAGATAATTTTCTAACTTTAACTTTAAAAGTGAGTTTGGTGAATTTGAAGTTCATACGGAGTGCGAAATTGGTCGGGAAGTTGGACTTTACAGCTTTTTCCCTTTGGGATCTAGGAGCATTTATTTGAGATGAAATTTATTTTGTATTTTTTTGTATTTTTATATACATTTTTATAAACAAGTTAGAAAAAGAATTAGCCAAAAAGTAGTTGAAATGAAATTATTAAAAATACATAAAATTTTGGACTAATACAGGTGAAAAACTCCTTTATTTTTGCTGCTTTTTATGGGTAATTTATTTTGTACAAATTAATATACATTAATTAGTGTGTTTTATTTACAAGAGTTATTTTGTTAATTTATTGATTTTATTTAAATTTATTTTAGATTTTACTCGAGGGTTTTGTTAAGATCAAGATATTGAGATGATGAATCACATATTCATCACCCCCTATACTTAAACTTTGCTAGTCCTCAAGCAAATAAAGAATGAACAAGTTGGAATATCCTCTGATTGTGCATGTGAATACATGACTTGATCCATTCAAGAGCTCTCGATTTTAGAGATCCTAAAATTCTAAGATAAACCAAGCTCTAGTCAAAAGGTATCCAATTTCCCTAATCATCAGACTCTCTTTGTATACATATATAGTAGGGATATGACTTAAGTGTTGACCGTAGTTACAAGAGTAGAGTCACAACGTCACCCAATGTTTTAGTACAAGAGACTCTCCTAAGGACCCAACCCTCAACACTAGGGAATAAATCATTTCTTGCATCCAATCCATCGTCTCTTTAGTTGTCAGACTTAAAAGTGTAGATGGAAGGCCAGTTGATGGAGAGCATAGGATTGTGTCATTTCTTCTCTCCCTCTCATTGGAAGAAGGATCCTCTCAAGTGCCTTATTACTCAACGCATATTTTTTTGGTGTTGATCAGTGCGTCCGTCAAGAGAAGTTAGATTCTTCTGCACTTGTTTTCTTGAGAATACACCGTGGTATGCCTTTTTTGAGTACCTATCGTACCTTCTACACCCAGACTTGTAGCATTTACGATGCAGAGCCCTTTTTTGGTGCTAGCCCGACTCCTGGTCCTAATAGCGGTGGTCCAAGTGGACATTTTGAAAGGGTTGGGAGCGCTCGCCTTTGGTAGGAGCTCTTTGATAATCGTCTGCCTTTCCAGAGGGGAGTGAGTAGGAATGGATGAGTGGACTCCGGGAATGAATGGATGCTGTCATCCTATAATAAGATAATAGAATAGAGAATCCAGGACTTTCCCAGGGGAATGGGAAGATCACAGCCTCTTGACTTGACCCAAGAGAATCGAATGAGGGATAGGATTGGTGGATTTCCCAGGTTATCCTCCGTCCTTAGCTCCCGAACCGGAGTAGCCCGCGAATGTTGAGGGGAGCGAAAGAGCGAAATGAAAGTCCTTATTCGAGCCGGCCTTGATTTATGGTCAGCTTGAGAAGGCCCATTTAGGTCACGTCCCTGCCCCTTGGCTTGGGGGAGGCCTGGAAACAGATGGCTCCTCACATAAAGTGGAAAGGTCGGGGTGGGCAACATTTCTTTCTGGCATGATCTGTGGATTGGTGATACCGGTGCGAAAGGGGCAAGATGAGAGGCTGTCGTAATGGCGCTTAAGTGGTGACTTTGTGGAATGAGAGCTTTTCTTTAACATTTCATTTCATTTCTTTATAGTATTTTTTACTAGCTCCACTGCTTTTACCAATAGTTGGCGTATACTGATCAACATTTTTTTATTTTATCACACCCAAGCACATAGGTAAATGTGTCAAGAGATAGTACAAAAACCATGTTCTCATACTGGCTAAAGATGCTGACACTCAGGTTTCATGAAGCCTTCATTGATTTTATCCCATCCTCGAGCATCATCAAATCAAGTCCAAACTCAAATCCCTCATCTCAGTTCCTCAAGTGAAATTTCAACTCATCTCATCATAAATGTAGTCGTGTATGTGAGGTGTTGATCATATTCTTAATGTAGAGACTAAGCATGCAATATAGCACAGAAATCTTTCAAAATAGGGAAACGTGAATAATTAAGTCAAGGACCCTAATGACTAAGGCTGGTTAACTCAAAATCTCAAGACCTCATAAACCAAGTGTTCTTGATCATCACAAGTCTTGTGTGAAAGTGAATTGTGTCAGGTATTAAACCAACTTATTAGTTGGTTTTTTTAGAAAAAGTTTTCTTTTAGATTTTTTCCTTTTGATTTTTTTAGAGTTTTTTTTGAAAAACAAAGGAAAAGAAGAAAGTTTTTTAAAGAAAAGTTCTGCTCTTTTTTTCAAGAGTTTTTTTGAAAAAGATAGGTAAATAAGAAAGGACAAATTTTTTTTGGAAAAAGTTTTAATTTAAAAAGCAAATAAGGGGAAAAATTTTTTCAAGAGATTTTTTTTGAAAAAGATTTTTTTGCCCACCCCATAATTATTGTATAATATATACAAAAATACGTGAAAGTACGAGCTATGAGTAAAGTATATATGTAATATATACACCCCCCCATACTTAGCATGTGCTATGTCCTCATGGCACTAAGTGACAAAAAGCCATATTTCGTACTAAGTATAAGTGGGTGAAAATAATATAAGAATATGGGAGAATACACAGCGGGCATCGACCCCCCATACTTAGACTATGGTCAGCCTAAGTATTGGATAGAATACAAGATTGAGGAACTGATGAGAGTGGAAAAGAATATACGAGAATAAATGGAGCAACTCGGTCCACTCACCCCCTATACTTAAGATCTAGTCATCCTAAGTATAGCCACAAAATGAAAATGATATGGAATTGGGGCGAGTGATGCAAATCATGGAGGAGGGAGGGAAATAAAGGAAGGAAAATCTATACAAGGAGGAGTGAGAATATACAAAGATCAAGAAGGTTTGTGACAAACCTTCTTGCGGGTGTGAGGGGGTAGGTAGTATACACATGTGCCGCTGTCAGAATCGTCCTCCGAAGAATAATAGTGAGGTGTAAGGAACGTCCAACGAGGGACGACACATGGTTGCTTGATCAAATATGGCTTCAGAACAGCCGAACTGAGCTTACTCATATAGATCACCTCATCCGGACCTGATGAGGGCTCCTCAGAAAGTTCCTTCTCGGGTACGTCGAAGGTAACTTTCTTAGCCGATTTTCTAGAACCTGAAGCATCAAGAGGAATAGGAGAGTGATACGTCTGGAGGAGTTCGGGGGAATACCTCGAGGAATCAATACTCTTCTTCTTTTTATAAAATGATTGACTAGAAGATGGAGAAACCGATTTATGAAGATTGGTCAATTTGGTCCCAGTTGTCTCTTTTGGTGTAGGTCGTGATGTAGTGAGGTGTTGACTAGAGGTTCATCATCAGATGAGTCACCATATGCATTGTAATACTCCTGTAGGGTCAGTACACGTCTCTGGTATGTACAATGTTCTCAGTTGGCTTGGCATTTATCAGCTCATTCGTCGGATCATCTAAAAAATCAAGGAAATCAGAAATGATCATGTCCTTCTGGTTGTGATTCCTCTCTAGAAGCTGTCGCGGTGGTGGTGCAAGTAGTGGGTGGTGTGGAGGTGTAGGGAGTCTCTGAACCAATGATCGTCTGGACAGTCGGTATCTCAGGTGTAGTAGAGAGACATGACTCAACTGTCTCTCGAAGGTCACGATTGTATGTGACTTTACGAGTTATCTTGGAATATTGTGTGTCCTCAAAGATTGGGTGAGGTCGGAGTGCTCCCAATGCAGAGAAATCGATCTCCAGAGTCTCACAATCTATAGTTGCCTTAGCCAAGGCTAAGAACGGCTTCCCAAGAATGATCGGAGACTGGGTGAACTCTCCTTGGTGCTCAATGTCAATGATCGTGAAGTCTATCTGTAATAGAGCACCTTGAAAAGTAACGATGACTGAAATGGTTCCTCTCGACCGTTTAATGGACCGATAAGCCAACTGAATGATCTCTCATGACTTCTTGGCAAATTCGAGTTTAAGCTTGGCAAACACGGAGGTCGGGAGGATATTAATAGGTGAGTCATCATCGATTCTTGCATGGGTAAATGTGGTATCTTTGATTTCACAACCAAACCTAGGCAACTGCTTTACTCTGCGGCTCTTGGTTTTGCTCCCTATCATCAAAGATGTGGCCATAGACACTATATGTCTCTCAATCCTTGTTCTCTTAATGCCCGACCTTTTAGGCATCAATCTGCTTCTCACAAATCTTTTAAGGTCGGGAAAGTGGTCAATGGCCATTATTAAGGGAAGCCTGAAAATCAACTTTCTATCCAATGCTTCCCTAACTGCGGGATCCAAATTTTTTAGATCTTTTCTTTTTTCAATTTTTGTGGTATTTTATGATTTTTCAATTTTTTGGTCTTTTTGATAGGAGACTGTACATATTGAAGTTTGGAGGAAAAGTTGTTAGTAGAAGAGGGAGGTAGAAGGGCCTCCAGTTGTACATGACGTGTGGTAAATTCGGTGTCTTCCAGGCTTTCAAAATTCAATCCTCGAAATACATGATCCATATTCCTACCTGGACTCTTGATCGGTCTAGAAATGTCATCCTCCAGTAAGTTCTCATGACACATCATGAGAGAAGTCTGCGCAATTGGAGGATACTGCTGAGAACTCGGGCTCTTGTACTCAATACACCTTGACTCATGCATGTAATGTTGGGTTGAGAATGGCCCATTTGTATGGAAGATGTTGGTCGGAGCCTCATCAGGTGGAGTCAGTAAACAGGGGGTCTGTAGATCAGTCTCATGAGTCCAATCCCCAGTATATGTCGGGTCTCCGAATGGGTGATATGAAGATTGGTCAATGTTGGCTTGATCACTCAGGTCAATCAAGTCAGAAAGATCATATGGTATAGGCCTCTCCATTCGGTTGGTTTGGTCGACCATGTTGTACCCAAAGATCAAGTCGGATGTGTATAGGTCAATGGTTGCCCAGTCCTAACTCTAGGTGAGAATGAGGTATGTGGGGTCAACTGATTCTGCCAATCATTCATCTCAACAACGGCTTGCTCTTTGGTTTGTTTCTTAATTCCAACAAGCGGACGAGAATATAGCGAGTCAATCCAGGGTGGTTGTGGGTCAGGGGTGTAAGAATATGGGGTAGGTGAGAAGGACGAAGAAGTGGAGAAATCAGTCGAAGTTCTGACTTCGCGATCAGTGTGTGAGTATGAAGAGAAATTAGAGGGTGGAGATGATCGGAATAAGAAGAAGAGTGACATGGATATGGTGTCCAATACTCTGACATCGCGGAAGGGGAATGGGAGAATGAAACAGATCGAGGAAGAAAGCGTTCAAGTGCACCGAATAACACACAAACAAACAAACATAAGAGCAAACCCTGAGTTCACCTACTCAACACTGTGATGGTCGCAAGAGTCCGATCATTTATCTTTTCGATTTGAATTAGGTGATAAATCAAGATATAAGTCCAATTACGCAAGGCTTAAAAGTAGGTTTTGGGCACTATCCTAGGAATGCGTCCTCACCTCTCAACAATCACAATAGCCAATCATACAATGAGGGTTTTGCTCTCCCAAAACAAGTGTCAGTTTTAGTCAATTTTTTAGGTCAACTCTGATTAACAGTCCGATTTTAAGTTTGGTTATAACTTGATTAATCTACTAAACAAAGCACGCCTAACGATTAGTCCCGATTTCCTTTTAACCTAAGTTTCAAAAATCAAGGGGAGGGAGTCAAGAAAAATCGATGCAAATAGTGAAATCAATGATGCATGCCCAGTTCAGAAGGCTTACAATGATCCTCGCGCTCTACATACGGGATGCAAGGCAGAATTGAAATTTCATGCTATATGAATGCAAACGAGAAAATCGTTCCTAGACAGGCAGTTCTATTAGTGAGTGATGAACAAGTTAAATTTGACTAATAGCTCTGCGGTCTAAGTGTGTCTCCTTAAATGTGATGTATGGTCTTAAAAATTACGAGCACAAGCAATAAAATATTATAATAAAATATGCTCTAAGAGCCGCGAGTGCAAGTCATATTCTACATCAATCAACCACACGACCACGAGCGGGTCAAATATCCAATCCTAATACAAGCGCGAGCTCTCAAACAAGAGACACTATAAAAGAGCAAGCTACCTAGATACTTACAATACAATAATTATAAAAATTCTCTCAAAAATTAAATCAATTCTCCTAACACTACAGCAGTCGGCGCACGTCGCGTCCGTCGACCTCCTATGCACTCCAAGTCCACCGGGCCCTTGCAAGGAAAATAAAATTTATGTTAGAGAGATAAAAGCAAAATATATACAAAAATATGAAGAGAAATAATTGAGAGTAAAATGGATTAATTATAAGTGGCTCGGGGTCAGACTACCCGAGCAAGTGAGAATCTAAATCTAATTTTTAAATTAAACTTAAGTTGTTTGCCTCCTCGGTAATAGCTTCATCTGACGAGTCACTAAATACGTGTTTTAATTTGTGTTCGTTGTGGTACGTGTACTTAGCGAATCAGTCAGAACCGAGAGAAGATCTTCGTGAAGAGTGTCTCGGCTTTAATTTATGTCTCGGGCAAGTCCGGGGTTGAACACAAGGAGGTAAAGGAACAACTTCGGAGTTAATTTTAAAATTTAGATCTAGGTTTCCAAATGCGGATATTTTTTTATTTTTTTAATACAAAACCAAAAGCAAATGCCAATGCGGGTGAATTAAGACACTAGGAAAACACACAATTAGGCCAAATTAATTTTAATGTCAAATTAGTTCAATTCAGCCAAATTATATTTTTCTTAGGGATCTTAATACAGGGATGCATGCAAAACATATTTTTTTAGAAATTTAGGAAATGAAAATGCAATAATAAAAAATGCACACTTTTTATGGGGTTTTTCGTAATTTTCACACAAATAGTAAGCAAAAATCATGAAAAATTTATTGAAATGAAAACATGATGCAAAGATACTACATTAATATTTTTGAAATTTTCTTACAAAATATGAATTTTTTATGGATTTTTTTGGTGAAAACAGAGTGACTGTGAGTAATTAAATCCTAATGAATCCATATTATCAAATTAGCCAGAAAGCGAATTATCACAAAAAGGTATTTTTATATGCAATCCATGAGATTTGAAATTTCATAAAAATGATGTACGTGAATTTAATTAATAATCAAATATCCAAATCACTCTATAATTTATTTTAGGGACATGACAATTCTATTTTAGATGAAATTTAGACAGCAATTATAATATACATCAAGGCATCATTCTATATTTTTTTGAAATTTTCCGAGCAATCGTGAGTGAGATATGAATTTAAGAATCTAGAATGGGTAAAATATGCAATATTCCAGTTAGAAAATTTTAATTAATTATCCACAACTCACAAAAATACAAATAAATTTTAAGATGGTAGACAATTTGTTGCTCAATATCGTGCTATTTTTCATTGGAATAAAAGATACAAAGTTGATAACCAAATTAATAAGCAAACACAGGGTTGTCTATGCAATTCCGAAATTAAACTTAAACAACACAATTTGTGCACAAGAGCACTTTTGAAATTACGAAAAATACAAGGAAAATGTTGTAATTTTTCCAAAATTTTAAAAAATTTAAAAATATGACCTCCTCCTCTTCTTCTTCGCAGGTAGGCACGATGGGGAGGAAGCGGGCAACGGGCAGAGCCGCCAACAGTACTGGAGGAAAGGGGGCCCGGAGGTTTCCCTGCAATTTTTATTTTTTTTGTTTTTTCTATGCTGTGAATTGATTGGTTTTTTAAATTTTAATTTTTTAAACATAAAATAAACAATGCAAATATGGATGTGTGGTGATAAAGGTGATGTGATAAAGAAAATGGTGAGATGAAACAACAAGGGAATAAAATATTAGAAAAAATAAAACAACAAAAGAAATGAGAGGAAATACTTACCTGAGGTTTGCCGGATTTGCGGAGCAGCTACGCTGGACTCATGTCGTCGCCTCGATCCGATTGGCGAAATAAAAATCGGAGAAGCTACGCGAGCTCGATGGGGAAATCGTGACGTGTAGCGGAGCTCCGCGGATCTCGCCTGAAGGAGGTCGTCGCTTGAGGAAGATGCTTCGCCGCTGTCACCAACAAAACACTCCAAGCTCTCTCCTTTTTCTGTTAGAATGGCGGATGGGAAAAAAATATTGATGTGGAGATGAATATGAAGAGAAGAGAAAAGGAGGTTAGATAAGTGGTGGAGTTGAATGGGAGGTTGTATAATTGGTGGAGTTGAATGGGAGGTTGGATTATTGGTGGAGTTGAATGGGAGGTTGGATGAAGAATATGGAGTGGAATGGAGGTTATTAAAAATGATGGAGTTGAATAGAAGTTGGTGGTAGAAGAGAAGTTATTGTAGAGAATAGGGAATTAAATAATAAAATAGATAATGAGATAAAGTAGGCTACTAAAATACAATAAAAATATAAAGAAGGAAAAATAGTGGAGAATTTACAATGGAATACATACAACATGTAAATTTTTTGTTTGCTTTTCTAATATATATCTTTTTAATAAGAGATATTTACAACAGAAAAATATAATAAAATACTATAATCAAAATACAACACAATGATGATTTTTTGGATTTTTAAGTAATTGAGAAGGCTAAAATAAAAATGAAGAAAGAATGAATATATACATAATATACAATGTACGTCTAGGTCCCAAAATCCAACTTTTGCAAATGAGCTCTGATTTTAATGAAACCACTTCCGTTGGATAGATATTTTTCTAATTTGAACTTTAAAAGTGAGTTTGGTGAATTTGGAGTTCATACGGAGCGAGAATTTGGCTGGGAAGTTGGACTTTACAGCTTTTTTCCTTTGGGACCTAGCAGCATTTATTTGACATGAAATTTATTTTGTATTTTTTTGTATTTTTATATACATTCTTATGAACTAGTTAGAGAAAGAATTAGCCAAAAAGGAGTTGAAATGAAATTATTAAAAATACATGAAATTTTTGGCTAATTATAGGTGAAAAACTCCCTTTTTACAGCTTTTTATGGGTAATTTATTTTGTACAAACTAATATACATTAATTGGTGTGTTTTATTTACAAGAGTTATTTTGTTAATTTATTGATTTTATTTACATTTATTTCAGATTTTACTTGGGGATTTTGCTAAGAGCAAGATATTGAGATGACGAATCACAGATTCATCAGACACGTTGATTCACATATGCCTTCCTTCGTTTTTGCAGCGTACTTGCCGCACTATGTCGTCCCGTTATCCGACCTTTTTATCCCCTCAAATTCCCTACTGTTGTCCATCCCTCTCCAATATTCCCATGTTTTTGTTTTTTTAAATTAATATGGACGTGGCTTCTTTACCTGCCCCCATTTGTTCTCTTTGTGTTGTCACCGAGGTTGGGTATTGACTCCATCCATTGCCACGTTACCATCTCTAAAGGAGATGAGGGAAATCATCAAGGGCAAAGCCACCATACCCGCTCAGATTGAACCAAACATGAACAATATTAATAGGAAGTCTGAGCATGTACAATTTATAGAGACTACCACTCTTAGGGATTCTTTGGGTGATATATCTTCCTATGTGTTTGATGTTAATTTTATGACACTTAGGGGCGGTAGGATGCTAGTCAATGGCACCTCATCTGAGCGACGACCACTTCGAGATTCTAGAGCGTCAGACGAGGAGGATAGCAGTGCTGATGTCGTTCGTGATGATGGTGGTGGTGGAGATGACGCCACCAAGGATGTAGACCCAGACGACGGTACTAAGGCTGATGTGATTCCAGATGTAGTCGGTGGTACAGTTTCCACCACTTTTCTAGTTGCTGAGCCAGAGAACGGTACTGACACCGTGAAGATAGATGTTGTAGGTGGTACTGATGCCATCAGTTTTCCTTCAGTTGTGTTACCTTCATCTATATCTCATGATAGTTTTCGAAAAAATACAAAAAATAGAAAATTAAAAAAGATCAAAAATATGAATAACGAAAAGGCTTCTATATCTCCTTCAAGTCCATATGTGTTGCATGATGATATTGGTATGGATTCTATACCTTCACATACACAGGAACCTATTATTGACCCTCTCTCTGAGGAGGGTCCAGCTATCCCCTTCCCTCGAGCACTCAAGATGATATATACTCATAGCCTGGTGGACTCAAAGAATTAAGTCCCAATGGATCTGAAAAGTCTTAATCCTAAGCCCTATAAGGTTCCTCTTAGAATTAGGTGGATTGAGGTCTTAACCAAGCTCCATTTGTCAATTTAATTCCATGCAAGTTTAAATGTCAACTACGATTTGGAAAAACTGTACAAATATTTACAAAGATGAAATTTTACAAATGTTTACAAATGTGCAATTTTTTTGAAAAATGTTTGAAAACATGGATGTATGCATGAATGCGAAGTTTTGCAAAATATGTACAAAAATTTCACAAGGCTTTCAAACTTTTTGTTTTTCAAACATTTTACAAAAATTTTGTACTATATACATAATTTTGATATGAAAATATTTGCAAACTATTTACACAAATCATTTTTATAGACATTCAAAATAATTTTTATAAATAGATAGGTATGTGCAAAAATAATTTTATGTACAAGAGAAAATTTTTATGGATTTTTAGCCCTTTTTTATTTATTAACACACTCACACAAAGTACGAGTTATGGCTAAAGTATATATGAAATATATACGGCACCCCCTATACTTAGGTCAAACGTGCCCTCTGAGTGATCAAGAGCGATGAAGAAGACACAACTCATGCTTAGTATAGGGAAGTGAAAAGGAATGGTATATACAAAGACGAATCAAAGAATAGAATGAAGAGGACTCGGGTGTTTCCCCTATACTTAGTATCAAGTAATCCTAAGTATAGTAAGTTGTACATGAAGGGGAATCCGAGTGGAAGGATGTACAGGATCTACCCCCATACTTAGGGTAAAATATACGTAAGTATAGGCAGCAAAACAGAGGTAGAAAGAGACGAAGAAGACAAATATATACAAGATAGAAGGGCATCACTCCCCTATATTTAAGGTGAAGAATCCTTAAGTATAGGCAACGATAGGAATAATGAAACAGAACGACAAAAACAACTCGATGTTTTCACCTCCCTATACTTAGGATGAGGTATATCCTAAGTCTACGAGACCTGGGGTGAAAACAAAGCGGAGAAGAGAAGGATCAAATCATGACAAAACACGTATATACAAAAGTGGACAATGTTGAGGTGCCTCTCAACAAGAGCTAGATTTTACGCCCCTAGCTGGGCGCAAAGGCTAGGACAAAGAAATGTCAAGGTTCAGACGACATCTGTAAGGCGAATGCCGTACTGTCGTCGCAGTCTCGGCATGAGAACAACGACGAAATCAACAATGTAAAGAATGAAGCCCAGGTATGCAATCAGGCGGGTGTCTGCTACCGGCCAAGGATATGGGAATAAGGGCTCGGGATCCAGTAGCACAAAAGAAATCTTCGGCTCAAAGATCTGAATGGAAGGGAAGTGGGAGAGCTGAAGGGATCAAACAAGGAGAAAGATTGATCAGTAATAGAATCCTCCACGTCATCATCGTCTCAGAAAGGTGTAAAAAGTCAAAATCAGGAGACTCAGTAGTACGACTGATATCCGATGCAGAATGGAAGAAATGTCAGAAATATCATCGAATATTTCAAAGATCGGCTCATCCTTGCGAGGGTCGTCGAGGTGAGAAAACTGAGAATCAGAAAGATCATAAGACTCGATTTCATGATCTGACAGATCGGATACACTCTCAGAAGATGAAACCGAGTACACATCGTAAGGGGCATCCTCCCGCAGATAACCCTCAGGGAGGAATGCTAGATCATCAATGAGAAGGAAAAGATCAAAATCTAAATAGGAATATGCACCATTGTCTAGCACTAACTCCTCGCACCAAGATGTCTCATTAGCTGAAGTCGGCCTCTGAAAAAACTGGAAACATGAAACTTTGCTGGTCAACAACGCGGAAGTTGTCGAAGTGTTTGAACTGATCCTCCCGCTGTGGCAGTGCTGGCTCTCATCTGCTCCTCATAGTATGGATCTATCTCATCAAAGTGGAGGACAAAAGGCTCGAATATAGGACTCTATATCAGTCATCCCAAAGTGGCATCATACATCGAGCTGTGGCTGGTGGGCTGAGTCATGATATCTGTCAGAATCCGAGAAGTATCTCTGCAGGATAGAAGCTCAATCATCCGGAACTGGACTCTGAAATGGATGGATCGATGGCTGTAGTAGCGGGGGCTCCTCCATCTCATGGAGTATCAGAAGATCTGATATCCAAGACTCATCAACTGAAAACTCTGGGGCTGAATCGAACTCTAGCTGGAAGGCCAACAGGAACTCGAGTAGTCACTGGGTCAGATCCTCCACTGTGATAGTCATCTTCTCTGTCATCTGTGCTGCTGTAGAATCGATGTCCTCAATCGGGTGTGTAGAAACTGTATCCTCATGAAGTGTAGCACACCCAACTGGTATTGCATCATCCTCGTGTGTTGTCCCGACTCGTGTATCTCGTGAAGATGGACTCTGTGAAAGTGCTCTGGAAATGGCATCAAGTAGCTCGATGTCGGAAATGTGGTGTGAACCACCACACGAGGTAACTACCAGTGCAATCTGATCAACGGTCATCCCCCTCATGGAGATCTCAATAAGGTTGGTCTGTGAAAGTCCGTGATCAGGAAATCTCCTCAAGAGGTCAAGAAACCTCAGCCATGCATCGTGTACTGGCTCCTGGGGGTCTATTGAAAAATCTGTGATCAAAGACCACATCATATCTGCTCTACGCTGGGGAAAAATCTCTGTAGAAACTCTGAACGTAGCTGTCCCCACATAGCGAATCTCCTTCCCAATCGTATGTGCCATGTTCTGGCTCTATCCTGAAGTGAGAATGGGAAAGTCTTCAACATCAGCTCCTCCACAGTGATATCTGAATATGTCTGAGTCTTACAAAACTCCTCGAACTCGGATAGATGAAGATATGGCTCCTCGTGCACGTCCCCTGAGAATATCGGCAGACTCTGAATGAACTCTATATCTAGAATGAAGGGACTGTATGTATAAGCTTATTGTGCTTCCTGATCAGTATGCTCATCCATCATCGTAACGTAGGAGGTATCTGCAACTCGCATCTGCTCTCTGTGATCACCTCTAGGGTGCACTCTCATCCCAGCAATGGAATCTTCCGGATCTCGCATCTGCTCACTCTGATCTCCACGGACGTCTAGCACATCAAGCCCAGAAGAGTGGGAGGATAGAGAAGGTGGAAGGTCGGTCGAAGATCCGACCTCAGACGAGAGTGAACGAGGATGATGGGGAAAAGAAGGGAAAGCCGCAAGAGTCGCCACGAAAGGAGGGTGATCCATCATCCCGGGATAGACAGGGGGAAGAAGAGAACTGAAGGAGGGTGGGTGGGAGAAAGCTAGATGGAAGGAGGAGAAGAAGGCTTATGGGATCCGAAGAAACAAACAAGATCGGTCAAGCAAACCCCTGATTCACCTACGCACCCAGAGCTGATGACCGTGAATGTTCAGTTTTTTATCTTGTCGATTTTATTAGGTGATCAAATAATCTTTCAAAGCGATTAAATGAGCTGATAGTGATCTAATACTCTTAACAGACTGTCCCGTATATAAAAAAACCGGTAGTCTGTCAAGAAATCAGATATGGCTCTAACCTAGGATGCGGGTCACTCTCTCGCTCATCCAAACCAAGCAATGAGGTGATTGCTCTCCCAAGACAAATTTTGTGAAGTAATTTTTAGGTCAAGTTTGCTTATACAGTCCTAAGTTTATAGTTTTTCTTTTTACGTATTTTTCAATACGAACAATGCCTAACGAATTTTTCGGTTCTCCTGATTATTTAAGTTCGAAAATAGGGGGGAGAAGACGAAAAAGGCGATGCACGATGAAATCAATGATGCATGCAGAGTAAGAGATGCATACTTGACTCCAACAGTCTGCGTGCAAAGTGATCCGCGCATAAAAGTAAAGGCAGAAAATAAACTACCTATATGATGCACGAGAAACCGACCTTAAACCGAGCAATTCTACACGTGAAGCACAGTATCCGGGTACTCAAACCTAAGTATGGAGTCCTATCTTGGGAGCCACTCGGTGTCCACCACAACGGATCCTGCACGTGCTGTATGTGACTCCTCAAGGCACGTGGACTAGAGTCTAAGTAATCCGATTTTTTATTGTGAGTTAATTAGTTAGGTCCAATTAGGATCTAATAGGAGCAGACAAATAATTAAGGTTTGGATCCTAATCAATTACTTCACAATCGAGAGAAAATCCTAAGCTAAGGCAAAAACCGCGTAAATCAGATAGGAAGTTAATAAAATAAAGCGAAAAAATAAAAACTGGCGAAAACGCGGCGAGATCCTCCGAGCACACCGGTGCTCGGCGAAACAAACCTCGGTAGTCACCGATAAAGTCCAAGTGTATGTCCCTGTATTATTACAAATAAGGTTCTATTGAAAATAAAACTACACTACACTACAGCCTATTCTACGGCTATTTGCAGCTATTCCGCGGCTCCTGCACTCCTGCTTGGCTCCTCGCGCTCTCCTACGACTCTATGCAGAAAAGAGCCACCTCCGACTCCCGCGGTTGCTTCGGCTTTCGAAAAAGCTGCCTCGGTCCTCGGGCCCTCGCAAGAAAACAAGCAAGAATGTATTAGATACAATTATTATAAAAATATGCAAAGAAAATTAAAGAGAAATATATATAACTATGGACAAAAAAGCGTGAAAAAGAAAATCGCAAAAATAAAATATGACTATTAAGCCGTGCTCCCCGGCAACGGTGCCATTCTGATGACCGAAAAATCCCACAAAATCCGAGTAAAGGTGAAAACAAGGGTCGTTGCGACCCGAATCTCGCATCTCGATCAATCAAGAAAAATAGACCACCAAAATCAAAGTACTCAGAATAATTATTTAACCTGGTATAGCGACCAGGGTCGAACTCAAGGAGCACGGATTGGCCAAGTGGCCTATGAAGTAGTCAAAAATGAATAAAATGTTTTTGGTGGATTTTATGTATTTTTAATTTTTTGTATTTTTAATTATGAACAAAATAAGGAAAAAGTGGGAAAAGCTCACAATCATCAATTTATTAAACAGTCAAAAACAACTCAGAAAATTAAAAAAATTATTTTTGTATTTTATAAGTTTTTAAGTGTTTTTGGTAATTTTTTTAGAATTTTGTGTTTTTAGTTAATTTTCTAAAATTAGAAAAAAGGCAGAAATAGGGAATTTATGTGCAGCCAGATTTGCAAGGCTATCTAAAAAAGATAAATATCTTAATAAAATCTAAAGATAATTTTTATGCAAAATAGAAATTAAAACTAAGCTACAGGAACAAAAATTGCATTTTTTTATTTTTTAGAATTTTTAATGATATTTATAATATTTTTAGGGTTTTTTAATTTTTAGGTGTTTTATATATCCAAATGCAGTAAAAACCGGTCTGAAGCAAGAAAATACTAAAACAAACAGTATTTAATTTTATTAGAATTTTTGAGAGTTTTTAATATTTTTAGTTGATTTTTTAGTTCAGACAGTAATAAAAATGAAGGTTTTTGAATTTTTAAAAATGGAAAAAAACAACTCAAAAATGTCCCAAAAAATTTGTGAAATTTTTACACAGTGGCGGGAGCCAGGTATCCAAATTTCAACAAATTTGGAGGTTGATTTGATATTTTATTCACTCACAAAACAAGGCACATCACACAGGGACGTCAATGCAAAGAATTAAAGTTCTAAGGGCCAAACAATAACACGCGTTAAAATCTTGGGGCTAAAATTGCAAAAAGCCCAGAAGGGCACGAGGCTCACACGTGACTCACACTCAGAGGGACTTAAATGTCATTTCTATTAATAAAGATGTAAACAATAACGACACTAAATCCCGGGATAAATATGCAATTGACCCACGAATCGCGTGCTCCACATACACAGTGACTGATTCGCAAATAAAATAAGCACATGGTCCTAGATGCAATATGTCCACAATAAAAACAACTACGAAATTAATTACAGGACTGAAAAGTAAAATACAAAAACAAAAAGGGCCTAAGAGTAAATTACCCTTATTAAAATCCAACAGCTGAAAGGATTCCATGGATGATCTAACGGTTGTGGATGGTAGATGTCCTTCAGCGTTGAATGCTCTGGATGAGCTCCTCAAATGATCGGACGCCTGCTGGCTCTCCATAGATGAACGACTCGATGTAGACCTGGAGCGAGGAGCTTGATCTAACGACGATGGAGGATCCAGGAAGAACAAGTCACTAGCGACTTTTGGCCGGCTAATACACATGCCTGAGTCCTCCTCCGATGCTGCTCTGAGAGGGGAAATGAAGCTCGAGGTCGTCCGCAGCTACTGATGGTCTCCGATGAAGCCAAGGACGCACGAGGCGGCTCGGCGACATAAAGGTCCTGGAGCTCTTGTGCCCGAATGGCAGGACCTCCAGACGAGGTCCTTCTTTAATTCGACCTGAAGAAAGCTGGGTCGAGGGCAAAGTGCCTCGAACCAGTTATGGGTGGAATAGGTGATCGTGTGGCGTGGAGCCGCGCCCTCCGGTGAGGTGACGACGAAGGAGGGTGATAGACCTGTTCCGGGGCGAACAGGGTGGATGAAAGGGGTGGAGAAGGTGTAGAGGAGTCTCACGAAGGTGGAAGTGCTGTCGGGAAGGGTGAATGGGTGATCAGAGTGGCGTGAAATAAGTGGTGAACGCTCGGCCGCCAAAATCTGAAAAATCGAAAAATCAGACGAAACGAAAAGAGATCTAACCTAATGGATGGTTGTAGTCGTCTGTGCTGGAGGTCGGGGACCTCCGGGGTCATCGTCTCGATGGATTGACGGGTCCAGAGGCTCGGGCTCGCCTCGTGGCAAAGCACAGCGGTGGGAATCGCCGGATCAGTGGTTCCCGGCTGCTCGTCCCTCTCTGCTACTCTCTCGCACACGGCTGTCACGCAGGTGAAGGAGAGGAGGTCATCGAAGGAAGGGGGAATTCCAAAGATACGTGAATGTGCGGTCGGAGGCGAAGCTTTATACTGCAGGGGTCCGAGAACGAAAGGAGATCGGACGCGCAATCCAAAGCTCAGATCCCTAAGGGCCTGTTTGGTTGCAGGGTTGGGCAGGGTTGGGTTGGATTGGGTGGGCTGGGTGAATAGTAAACTGAGAGGAGGGGGTACCCATGTGAATAGTAGCCAACCCTGCCCAACCCTGCAACGAAACATGCCCTAAGAGGATGCCCGGGCGTGAATCTCGGATGAAGGCGCTGCAATCGGAGCCCGGGGTTTGGGTAAAATGGGAGGCGGATCACGTCTGCATAAAGGAAGAGGTCGTGTCGAGATGCGGTCCGCGAAGCAAAGTGGTCCAGGGGGGAGAGTTGACCGGGGGTCAACATCCCTCGTGGACCAATGGGAAAATTCCATTTAGAAATTATTTGGAAATTCAAAATAAAATAGAAAATATTTTATGTCAAAATATTTTCAAAATAAAAAATATTTATTTATTTACAAAGTATTTTTTTGTGATATTTATTTATTTATTTTTTTGAAAAAATAAATTAATGTATATACATAGTATTATATTATATACAGGTATATGTACTTATATATTTTTTATTTTTAATTATTTATTTTTTGTACAATTATCCCAATTTTATTTTTTATTTATTTATAACATGAAATTTGGGATATTAAATAACTTTTATTTAATTTTTATTATGTATTTACAAGGGGAAAATAAATAGGTGTATGTACATATATACATGGTATATGCAAGAGTGAGAGAGAATTTATTTTTATTTTTGTTTTATTTTATTTTTCTTATTTTTATTTTATTTTTTATAAATATATATAAATTAATAAAAATCCATTTTTATTTATGGTGTATTTTTAATAAATAATATATACATGAAGGAGTATGTACATGGTGAATGACCCTATCTCTCTCTACTTGGTTTCTTTTGCGGTCATGCCAAATGCTTGGCCCTCCTTTGGATTCGGGTCACTCGATATTTATTCTAAATATCTCCTTCTTTTTCTTTAATTCTTTATTCTTTTATTTTTGCACAAAACATGCTAAGTATTGATATTTACACAATGCATGCATTTTGATAATTTATTCTTTTTACAAGCATATACATGACGTTTTGCAAAGTTTTGTAGCTAAAATAAAAGAATAAAGAGTGATGAATGAAGGATTCATCAACTATGCCAATTTTCTTCATTTAGCTTGTCATTCTAAGTTTATGGATGGATCTATTCTTTTGTAGATCGTGGATCTCTTTGCATATATGAGATAATATGTAAAATCATTTACAACTTTGCATGTAAATTTTTGATTTTTATATGTTCTCCACCTAGGGTTTCTCCCTACGGTTTCTGAGATAGCTTTGTAAATGCATTCTTAGTTGGTGAGAACACTAGTCGAGCTGATCACCATGTTTGTGATGTGTGTACTTATGGATTCTGTGTAGGTTGTTTATATTTGCATAATAATAGTGTCAAATGCAGGTCCTAGTACTCTTAAAATTGGTTTAATGAATTTTTAATGAATCACAAGGTCTCGATGCGTATGCGAGACAACGATTACAACTCATGTTGCTAATTTTTACAAGTTTTTTTCCACCTTTTGTGACTACACAATGACTATGTTGGCAACTATTGCGTAGAGGGGGGTCAGGGATAGTTGTCCTCTATCGGAGTCATCCATTCTCCATCCGATGCCTCCTCTGTGTTACAGCAAGGGATGCCACACATGCAATCAACGCACGTCACACGGTGTCACAACATCTTCATGTGATCGTAACAGCATAAAAAATAAGATAACGTGAATACAAGTAGTCATAACATAGTCACCATAAGATCGGCAATACATTTTGTTAAGCACTCCTACAACTATGTTGCGTCCATTGCTTGTGACCACTTGCGACTATGCTTGCACTTATTTCCATGTTGGATCGTCTTCGTTTGGTTGCAAGGTTGGGCAGGATTGGGTTGGGATACACCGGTGTACCCCTCCTTCCAACCCTCCCAATCCTCCTGACAGTTTACTATTCACAGGTTACCCCAACCCAACCCAACCCAGTCCAACCCAGCAACCAAACGAACCCTAAGTATTACAGGGACTGTTGTAAAATCACAGATCACCCGAGCCGCTCGATCTTGATCGAGTGGTTCGCACAAATTCGATGTTTTTGTGAGTTTATACCGTGAAATTCGTACGAACCTCGATCAAGATCGAACAGTCCGTGATTTTACAACAGATCTCTCAGCACTGCAGAGGATATGCTCTCATTTATTTCTGCCACCACTTCGTGGTCGTTAGAATTTTGAGATCCAATTTTGGCGATTACACTCTTTTATGACTGCATGTGATCGCAACAAGCTTTAATGATCTCGTTACTACCACGTTACAACTACTTATCGATCACATCTGTGGTCAGGAAAACCATTTTTCTTGGAGCGAGTCATGGATAAACCTGTGAACTTTGAAGTTGCTGATGCTCGAGGACGACGGATTGTATAAAATGGTTGTGGGTGTCCCGCGATGCATCAATCTACATCTTAATTCTTATCCTAACTTCCCGAGGCAAAGTTAATTCCCAGTGGATGTTTATTATTTCAACATGATGGTAAGGAAGTCCATGGACCTCATATGTTTAAAAGTACATCAAATACACCAATGGATAATAAGAAATTTTTCCATGGTTCTCTTAAAAATCCTCTGTGCATTCGCATTAATGGGTAGCTTGCAGGTAAGCTTTGGCTAAGTAT
>JAZKJV010008738.1:0-56665 GCA_037367405.1 Ottelia alismoides
TAAGGTCAGCATTTTCGCGACTTCGTTCCTCCATCATCATTTGATGAAAAACAAATGGAAGACGAGGTCCGAGTGACCTTGAGACGAAGAAGAAATAGGCGAACAAAGCCGTGAACCGGAGCACGCGATCCGGCGTTTTTGAAATGGAAGCCGCGCTGACGCGTGCCCGGTTACGGCAAACGTTCGCCAAATGAGTCAGTCCAATGGAATCCCTATACACGCTAGACCCAAGTCGAACATTCAGCTCTGAGTCGTTTGGGCGCGAGTGTGCCATGGCCGAATTGCTAATCTTGATGGCATTTCAGCACAACGCAAGTCGTTTGGAATACAGGACGATAGACGGGAAGTTTCGCGTCGCTGAGATCATTGATGAACAGGCGTTTGAGTTCCCTACCCCACCTGAGTGTACTCGGGTTCCAATTTTCAAACATCTACAAACAATCTTCGACGTTTCCCCCGGTTCAGCCAAGCAAAAAGAGCTAAAGATTGGGACATGCCAGGCAGC
This sequence comes from Ottelia alismoides, assembly GCA_037367405.1. Classification (NCBI taxonomy): domain Eukaryota; kingdom Viridiplantae; phylum Streptophyta; class Magnoliopsida; order Alismatales; family Hydrocharitaceae; genus Ottelia; species Ottelia alismoides. The sequence goes on from JAZKJV010008738.1 coordinate 506, forward strand.
AGCTCGATGCGAAATCTCGGCTGACTATCAGAACGCGACCATCACTGTTGTGCAACCTTTTACACCATCCACTAACCTGCTCTCCGAATTGCGTCAATTCTGGCGAACCCCGTGCGGCGAGCCAAGGGTGCATTGCCCTTCTCAAATTCTACACCCAGCAATACATGTGGAAAATCGAAGACTTGGCGAACCAAGCGGTGAACCGAAACCGCCGATAGCGTTGTCAATTACATCAACATCGCACCCGGCGGCGTCGGTTACCGCCGCCGTTCCCGTTGTCAAATACTTTCCGCGTAAACTATTGGACTGGCTCCCCCACCGGCTTGTTGTCCGGTGGGAAGCAAAGTTTGGTTGGCTAGTGACGGGACGGCCTAGCCAACGAAACTTGCGCTCCCATGGGACAAGCCCATGGGGGGCGACATCCCGCGACGTCATGCGGGAACAAAACGATGGACCAAAGTCCTCAATAGTCCCAACTTTCAATGGTTGGCCAATCCCTTCGGACTTGGTCATCGTGGCCGTTCGCCGACTGTCATGACTGCACGCATACTTGGCATCTCGATCGCATTTGGTTGGTTGATCCTTCCGTTCGTGGCATGCGCTGGCGCGTTCCTTTTTCTTGACGACGAGCTCGGCGTCCCGGCCGTAGCAATGATGGCGGCGCTTGCACTGCCATTCATTGCCGGAACGACCGTGTACACCTCAATCGCAGTGAAACGATGTATTGCACTTCCGTGTCGGTGGAGGCTACGATTGACAGCTACCGTCGCCTTGCCCACACGAGTTCTCTTTTCGTTTTGGCCGTGCGGAAAACATTTTCCAGTTGCTAGTTCAATTCGATGAGGTCGCTTGAGCGGTCGGGTCTCATCATTGGCTTTCGATCAATGAACCTTATTCAGCGGCTCGATGTCACGGTTAGCATTGGATCATGGATCGCTCGCCGCCAGGACAGCAGCCACAGACCACAGACGGGGAGACGAGAGCATTTAGTAGCTGTCAATCAGCGCCACCACCGACGCAGGGTCGGTGGTGGGCTTGAAAAATCGCACGCTGCCACAAGAACGATCTACCTACTGATCAGCAAAACTTAGTTGCAGCTTCGAATGCAACCCGGCTATACTCCAAGCCATGTTGCCGGTTACTGAAGAAACATCGGGAACCAAGCGTTGGACCGAAGCCGCGTTGGCTGCCGCTTTTCCAATGGTTAATCAATCGACGCGGCGACGGTCAACGCAGTCGTTCTCCAACAAGGCTAGGAAGCTCAAATCCGTTTTGGAATTCTCACGCTACTGCTGGTCGTTTTTATCGCAGCAGTTACAACAACTGTACTGTTGAATCCCACCCGAACTGTTCAGCTCTGGGTTTCAATTCTCTCGTCTTTGTTGCTACTAGCATCCATTGCTCTCGCGCTTGGCTCCACTGGAAAGCGGCGAATTCAATTTGCTAGCTTCGGCATTCTCTCTGCCGTCTTCTACTTCGGGCTTGGGTTTAAACAATTGCCATTCTCTTTTGCGTCCGCCCTTTCGCGCAATGTTCTCGAGCGAGCAATCGAGAGCACGAAACCTTCTGCAGCTCCAGATGGTTCGTTGATTTACCTCGCTGAGGATGGGAGATACATGATCAGGCGGGTGGGGAAGGACTTTGAACCAATTGCAAAGAGCGAGCTTGAAGAAAACGGACTCATTGACTATGCCTATACAGACATGACTGCTCGATCATCGGATGCTCTGGAAGGTATCTACGACGATGTTGTAGCACTCTGTCTTGGGTTGCTAGGATTTGTTCTATCCGGATTCGCCTATGACCGTCGAATCCTACAGGACCAACGAGAGCATTGAGGCGTTGGAGAACCACGGAATGCACCCAAGTCGCGTTGGCCAGTTCACTTTGCTAAATTAGATCACTCACGCGACTGGGTGATTCCAATCGTTATGCCAAGGAGACGAAAATGAGAACCGCAGTTTTCTACATTGTTGTCTGTGTGATTTGCGCCTCTACGAGTTTTCACGGGCATGGAGGTGACACCACCGTACAAGACGACAATAAGGCCGCCATAGAAAAACAGAAAGCAGAATCAGTGGATCGCGTACGCGGAATGAAAGCAGCGGTTTCCGACATTGCCGAAGGCCGTATCTGGGTTCTTTCCGCAGCCCGCGCTTGTTCGTGTCCTTCTGACGCTGAGTCCGCCTTGCAGCTCGCGTTGAAAGCTGAATTGAAGGTTTCGGCAGACTATGAGCTAATTGACGGACGTTGGCCAAGTATTGTCGAGAAACAATACATGCCATTTGTCAGCCACGCTGCGTTGAAAGGCTACAACGATGTGATGTGGACTGAGATCGAACATCGCCACGGAAAGGAAGCTCGGCAACGTGTCGAGAAACGGGCGAGTCAAATGGAACCGACATTGCGAAACGAAAAATAAGGCAGAACAATGGGTTGCAGACGGAGCGGGCGAATCGGGCGGCTTTGACAATGGCGAATCTCTCGCGCCCGCCCGCTGAACCCTTCCGTTATTCCATCAGGCAGCACGGACATGACGAGAAAGCCAACGAAGAAGAAGCTACCTTGGCCGCGAGCTGATTTTCACTGGACCGGTCCAAAGCTCAAAGTAACGGACCTGGAGAAACTTGGTTTTGCTATATCTCGCCAATATGCCGAGTTTCTACTTTGGCGTAATGGCGGCACGCCGATCAATAGAGGTTTCACAATTGGCAAGAAACAGTATCGTATCAATCGATTCTTGGGTATTGGAACTGATTGGGATTTAGTACCACACCTTCTGCGATTTCGCAACGAACTGCCAAGGTGGTCTATTCCAATTGCAGAGGTTGATAATGAACTTGGTGATCTCGCCTTCTTGATCATTTTTCCGTTCCATCCCTTTGACGATACATTTAATAATGACGCAGTTTGGTACTACACTTGGTTCCACGAGGAATACCCTAAGCGTCCTGATGACAAGAGGTCGATCGTGAAGGTCGCGGATTCACTTCGGGATTTAGTTCACGGACTTTTCCACAATGAGCTACAAATGATCGAGGAATAACAATGGGTTGCAGGCGAAGCCCTCGATCAGCCGAATTGACTCGCGTTACGTGTTCTGCTCGGGCTCGCTGAACCCAGGCGTTCCTACTCGATGGACTGGCGCTGCGGATCGAGTACGAGTACGAGTACCGCCCTGACGGGCTGAGTACGAGTACGAAACTGCGTCATGCCAAATTGGTTGGTAGGTTCGCCAGCCCGATGGAACTAGCGATCAACAAACTTAGTTGCGGCCTCGATGGCAGACCGGATATCCTTCAAGCCGCAAGTCCTTCCTTAATCAACATGATTCGAGACTTGTTTAAACAAATGGCGCCGGGGGATGAGCTCTTTGCATTCGAAGACTCCGACTGGGAGTGCCGCATACCTTCAGTTTCGTGATGGATTGCTCGTAAATCATCGTCCTGCTCTCTACGTTCCCACGCCTGAGTATGCTCAATTAAACCATGCCCCTTTCCCCAGTTTTGCCATGCGTTTCGGCGTGCTTCCGCACTTCATCCTTCTGGTGATAATTGTCAGTGTTGGTCGGCTGCTTAAGCGTCAACAACACCAGAGGGTAACGCCTAGCGTCGCTCCGTAACAATGTGTAACAATCACGTGCACCGAAGTCGTGGACGGTGCTTTATTCGCAATGGCACGTCAATCGCCGCGACTCGGTGACGTGTGTTACCAGCAATTCCTACTTAGCCAAAATCAGCAATCTCGATTGTACCAGTCTGTCCTTGTTTAGTTCTTACTTTTCGTGGTACTTGGCCAAAGCCAAATATATTTGGTAATTCTTCCTTCTTGGTCTTCTTCAACTACTTTTAAGTAGTGGTACGGCCCAGAGTGGGCTGAGAAAGAAAGTGCCCGAGGGGTCATTCGCAGTGACTTCCTCGGGCTTCCCGTTGGGACTTACCTCCCGTGGGGAATTTACGAGAAGATAGCTCTTCAGATTCTAGATCATTATCGCTGACAGCCTCTAAAAATCGAGAGTCTGGTCAGTGTAAATGTTTGCGCCGAGGTTGCGAGAATCATTACACTCCGCGTCGATGGAACCAGCGGTTCTGCGGCCAGCCAGAGTGTCAGCGGCTGGTTGAGCGTTGGCAGGCTGCCAAACGTCAGCGCCGTGTGCGACAGACCGAGCAGGGGCGTGAGCGTCACAAGCGGCGTGAGCGAGAGCGCCGACAGGCCAAGCGGCAGCGCCGTGATCAAGCCACCGTTCCCGTGCGACCAGCCATTGGCGAATTAAAGCCACCACAGCGCGCGTGGTCACGCTGCAAGCCTCATCCGAAAGATTTTTGCGATCGACCTGGTTGCTACGATCCGGTTCGGCCATCACGTAGTCGAGCAGCGCGATACTGCAGCAACGAATGTCGACGCGCAGTGGATCGCGTACGAGATCGTTGCCGCAAGCACTTTATGCGACAACAGTTTAAGCAAGGTCTCGGCTGCGCCATCGGGCGAGATTCACTTCACCACAGCCAACACGATCGCAAGTCTGCGCCTCCGCTTGACGAAGCAGTCCTCGATAGCGCGGGTGACTCGAAACGCGTCTGCGACTATAGGTCCACAGACATGATCGGCTTATCTTCTGAAACCTTTTCCGGGAGACAAGTCGATGATCAGCAAAGAAATTCTGGTTCCCTCTCGCGTCCGCCGCCTGCCCAAGAGTGATTGGTCGTGGCTCGATCGAAGATTCTTACGTCAGTATGCCACTGGGCTCTCTGGCGACGCGGTCTTTCTGTACCTATTCCTGGCAGCCGTGGGTGATAAGCACGGACTGTCCTACTACAGCGACACGTCGCTGGCGCTCAAGCTGCGTACTAGCGAGCCGTCGATCGTCAAAGCTCGTGGTGAACTACTTATGCTGGACTTAATCGCTTATCGCAATCCGCTGGTTCAAGTCCTTTCACTGCCTGATGTAGTCACTGAGCGCAGTGCTCGATCTCAGCTGACTGAGATGCTCTTGCAATTCGACCAGCAACCGGAGCAATCGCAGCGATGAAAGCGGCCATCTGGGCAGAGATCCGTCGGTTGCATGAGATCGAAAATCTCTCGGGCCGAGCCATCGCGCGCAAGCTTGGCTGCAGTCGCGATCTAGTCAAGCGCGCGCTGCAGCTGGTTGATCCACCAACGAGATCTCCCTCGACCTGCAAGATCCAAGCTTGATCCGTTCAAATCGCAGATCGAAGCGATACTCGCTCGTTACCCAGACCTTTCTGCCATTCGAGTGATGGAGAAGATATCGCAATCGGTTGACGGACAGCTTGGTTACTCAGGTGGCCTGTCATTACTGCGTGGTTACTTACGACAAGTGCGGCCAACTCGCTCTCGCGTTTATCAGGATATCAACTACAGTCCTGGTGAAGCACTGCAGATCGACTGGGGGGATGCGGGCAAACTCAAGATCGGCAAGTGCACTCGACGTGTCTCGGTATTCGTGGCAGTCTTGGGCTACTCACGCATGTGCTATATCGAGTTCACGCTCTCGCAGCGCAAGAGCGAGTTCTATCGCTCACTGGTCAATTCACTTGAGTTCTTCGGCGGCAGTCCTCGTAAAGTTATCTTCGATAATCTCAAAGCGGCAGTGCTGAGTGGTTCTGGTCGCAGTGCAGTACTGCATCCGGAGTTCGCGGCTCTGTGTGGTCATTATCTGATGGAGCCAGTAGCTTGTGAGGCACGCGATCCAGAGAGTAAAGGCAGAGTTGAGGCCAGCGTGCGCTATGTCAAACACAATGCACTAGCTGGTCGCGATGATGAACTCACCAGCTTCCAAGCGTACAACGATCTTGCCATCAGTTGGCGAGATGATGTTGCCAACCGACGCATTCATGATCGGCTCAAAGAACGTCCGATCGATCGCTTCGTGCAAGAGAAGCAGGCGCTTCGGTCACTACCAAAACTACGTTTCGACACCGATGAAGTCGTCCTTACCTCAGTGCGATCAACTGCGCAAGTAATCTTCGAAACCAATCGCTACAGCGTACCGCCACAACTGGCTGGTAAGACGGTAGTGATTCGGGCAAACAAACAGCACGTTGCGATCTGTCATCAAGCCGAGCAAGTGGCTGAACATGTGCGCTGCTACTCGCAGCGTGAAACGATCATCGTCAAAGAACATCTGGCAGAGGCGATTGCCATGCGCAAGATCCAACGTTCGCGAGACATTCACCGTAACTTTATCGCCTTAGGCGAAGTGGCCCAGAAATTCTACACCGGGCTATGTACACGACCGGTGAAACCCGCAGTTCACCTGCGAAAGCTGGCTGATCTGCTCGCTCTCTACGGTAGCCAATCTGTGCTCTCAGCCATCGCAGTAGCCAACAGCTATGAGACTTTCGATGCAGCCTATGTGGAAACCATTCTGTATCAACAACGACGTAAACAGTCATTGCCTTCACCGACCACCATCAAACCACAGCGTACGGATCTAACGGAGATCCAGCTCGATCCACCAGATCCAGCCCAAATACGATCGCTTTATCGAGGAAGACGATGTCGACAGCCAAACATGATAAGCTGCATCAGTTACTGACCGATCTAAAGTTGACTTACATCGCCGAGCATTATCGAGAGACGCTGGATGAAGCTTCTCGCAAAAACACATCGGTACTCGACGTACTTCTGGAACTAATGAACGGCCAAGTCAGTGAGCGACTTAGTCGCGCGCTGGCTCGCCGTGTGCGCGACGCGCATCTGCCTAAAGCCAAAACGCTGGCAGAATATGACTTCGACTTCCCTAAGCGTATAAGCAAGCAAAAAGTACTACGTCTATTCGACTGTCAATTCATTGATCAGTATGGCTGCGCGGTTCTGATCGGACCGACCGGTGTAGGCAAGACGCACTTATTAACCGCGCTGGGCTACGTGGCTTGTGAAAAGGGAGTCACGGTTCGGTTTACTCGAGCCATCGATATGATCAACGTGCTGACTACAGCACAGCTTAATGGAACTCTGGAGAAGAAACTCCGAGAGTATGTTCGTCCGCAACTTCTCCTCCTCGATGAGCTGGGATATCTTCCGATCGATAAACGCGGTGCGGATCTGATGTTTCAAGTCGTGGCAGCCCGCTATGAATCAGGCTCGATCGTCGTATCGACCAATCGAGCATTCAAGGACTGGGGCCACATCTTCGACGTCGATAATACGCTGGCTACCGCCATGATCGACCGGCTGATGCATCACGGGGAGGCGATCGTCATTCAAGGAGACAGCTATCGCACTAAAGACGGCACACAAGAATAACCCTCGCCCGCCTCTGGCCTCGCTAATCCTTCTGACTGAAGCATCAACGTCGACCTCTGGACACAATCAGTCACAGCTCAATCCCAGCTCGCACCTGGCGCAGATCTACCATCAGCCGCCAGGCAGTCGACCACGGGCGGCCTGTTCTACAACCAGCATCTCGCTCTGAACGCATCAGCTCTACGCGACCCTCGTTAGTCAGTGACTAACATCGCTACCTGACGTTTACCCGACACAGCTAACCCACGAACCGGCCTCGAGTGCGTACGCAGCGAAATGAGCGCCGCTGAATCACCCTCTCGACGCAAACTCACCAGTTGAAGCCTAGCCAGCCAGGCAATAACTCGTCCCAACACTAACTCCGCTGAAAAACACAGCGTCGAGCTGGGCCACCGGTCTAGACACTCGAATACAACCAGCCAAAGTGGCAACATTCAAACTGCTGAAAATGGCTCAGTTCGCATCGCTGGTAACAACGTGTGACGTTCGGCTAGGCAACGATGATGGAGAGCAATTCAAATCCATATGACTCTCAATCGTCTAGAACCTCAACTTCGAAAATATCGCTGTCAAAGTTGGCCATGGCAGCGGTACGTTTGATCGCGAAATTGATCATCGCTGTCCTCTTCGCATTTCTAGTGGGTTGCGCGATCTGGGCATTCTACAATGGGTATGCATTTCTGGTCGCACTGGGCTCAATAGGATTGTTTGTCACTGCGGCTTTGGTTCTTGGAAGAGGGATCAAGGAGAAGACGCTGATTATTGCCGTGGTTTCATGTGCGATTCTTGGTGGATGGTTTGGCTACTCGCTGTATTTTGCGATGTTTCGTTTCAAATGGTTCGAATCGATATTCAATGGAAAGGACCTTGGCCCGGTCGGGATGATAGCTTTCGTCTGTTTGGGCGGCTTCCTTTCCGCTTTGATTTGTGAGACCTACGTTTCTCGGTTGTTCAGGGTAACCACGAGCAACGATGATGATACAATCGCCGAACAAAGGATTGCAGACGAAGTGCTCGATCGACCGCTTTGACTTGCGTCGAGTCAATCGCTCGGGCTCGCTGAATCCGAGCGTTCCCGATGCCAAAACTGACATGCCGCGACTGACAAACTGATCATGCCGGTATGCTGAAGATGAGAGCTTATTGGCTGATAGATGTTTTCTTTGAGGTGAATGGCTTCGAAGATGACTGCGGTCGACTTGGTTGATTCGCGGCTTCTTGATCTAACCGCAGATGACGCAGATATGCGCAGATGCCATGCCTGTGATCTGCGATAGTTTACGTGTAAACGCAATGCTTGCTTTTGTTCGTACTCGTACTCAGCGCAGCGGTACTCGTACTCCTACTCGATGAACTGGCGTTGCGGATCGAGTACGAGTACCGCCCTGAAGGGCTGAGTACGAGTACGGAGCGTCGGCATAAGCCGTTGAAAGGTAGCGAATGAAAGAGTCGTACAAGGAAGGAAGTAGCGATCCACCTTGGCCCCGAGTGATGCACACCCACTGGTTCCGACTACTTAGACGCCGTAGTCAACGCGGTCGGAAACTCACGTGGGACAAGTTCACAACGATTTGTAACCGATGGCTACCCAACCCACGTATCCTCCATCCCTATCCCGAACAGCGACGAGCCCAAAGGCTCACATGCACATATTCTTGGTCGCTTGGCTGCCGGGAATCAACCGCAGGCAAGTCTCACGAACAAAGGCATGAACCCAAGTCACTGGTTATTTCTGTAAGCCCAGTCTCTTCGGACTGGGTTATGCCTGCCGTTCCCGCTGTCTGTTACTTTACACGTAAAGTAAAGCTGACTCTTCATCTTCCCCGACTGTGACCATGGTCCATGGGAGCGTTTCTGCCCTCCACCGACACAGGGTCGGTGGTGGGCGTGAAACATCGCAGGCTGCCACAAGAATGATCTACCTTCCGATCAACAAAACTTAGTTGCGGCTTCGAATGCATCCCAGCTATACTCCAAACAGTGTTGCTGGGTTCAAAACATCGGGAACCAAGAATTGCACCTCAGCCCGCGACGGTGCTTTGCTGGATGGTCGACCAATCGTGCGGGCGTGGTGAATTCAACCGTTTCGATCGAAAATGAAGCGTCCAAGATTGTCAACAAAAGAACTGGACGGCGTCATGAATGCCTATCTGGTTCAACATCTATTCGAACCGAATGATGCAAGTGGTTGCGATGATGAACTGCTTTACAAATACGCTCATCAGATTTACTGTGACTTGCACCTGCTTCGACTGTGTTACCCCGTAGTTGCGAGATCGCACCACTCTGCGGCGGAGGCTCTCGCAGCAGCGATGGAGGTTGTATCTGAAACGCTGTCACAATACAGTTCGTCCACGCAATTGAACCTAGCCGCGTTCTGCGTGAGGCAATGGCCAACGGAACATTTGCTAGACGTTGGTGGAATTGCTGGTCGTCATAGCCATCATCGGCGTCTTGGTGGGGCTGTTGCTCCCGGCCGTACAAGCAGCGCGCGAAGCTGCTCGTCGCATGCAGTGCAGTAATAACTTAAAGCAATATGGTTTAGGAATTCTCAATTACGAATCGGCCAATCGAGCCATACCACTGAGCGCTACAGGCTCCAACGGCAGTATTGTCCCACGCTTGACCTGGCAAGTGCGCATTCTGCCGTTCATGGAACAGAGCGCCGTTTACGACAAGATCGATTTCTCGATCGATATGCGACGAGTGCAGATTCTTCCCAACATGATTCTGTGGGAAGTCTCACCTCCTTATTCTCGCTGTCCATCCGATGGCTATCCATCCGTGCTCAATCCCGGCACCGCCAATGCTCGCGCGCATGTCAACTACGGTGGATCTTTGGGCTCACAGAATGTTGACGGTGTCGTGAAGACGACATGTCATCCATTCACCACCTTCGAACAAGCCTTGCCAGGTGGCAACGTTAGGTTTGGCCAGACCAGCAACAAGAGCCAAGTCTCAGGTGTATTTTCTTTCGGAAACGCAGTCATACGCCTGGCCGATATCACAGACGGAACCAGCAATACGTTGCTGGTTGGTGAAGTCTTGCCAGGCTGCCAGTGGGTCAATGGGACCGATACACAAGCCGGTACATGGATCAACACTTGGGGTAATCTGTTCAGCATCGGTGGCGGCGTATCGACAATTGCTCCCATCAATGAGATGACGACTTGCGAGAATTCGCGACGCATACGCGACCCGGCCTGCAATCCCGCATCCAGTGCCACCATGCAATACGCTTATGGTTTCAAGTCGAAGCATGCGGGCGGCGCTTCGTTCACCTTGGGTGATGGCTCAGTTCGCTTTATATCGGAATCGATTGACCACGTTATGTTTCAATCTGTAGGTGCACGGAGCGATGGAAATGTATTGTCTGAGTTTTGATGCAAACGCAACAGGGATTCAGCGTCGCCCACAAGCGCTCTTCCCCTGGACTTCTATCTGTGCGTGTCTGGTCGTGTGCTTGTCGACACTCTTGGTGGGTTGCGACAGCGGCCCACGCTTGATACCAGCCATGGGTAGTGTGAACTTGCGTGGCGAACCTGTACCGAATGCGGACGTTGTGTTCGTTCCCGACGCAGGCGGATCGCCGGTGATTGGACGCACCGATGCATCCGGCAAATTCACCCTTAACACCAATGGAAAAGATGGTGCCTACGCAGGTTCTTATAAGGTCGCTGTCACCGCCGTGCGGCTGAAGAAAGCGGTTAGCGAAAGTGAAGCACTTTCGATGACCAATGAACAGATCGCTGCGAACCACGTTGCGGTCGTACCAGTTAAGTATAACAATATCATCTCCAGTGGCCTGACCGCATCGGTTACGGAAGATGCCAAGTCGAATGACTTCAGCTTCGAACTCAAGTAAACTCTAGTGCGTAGCCCCGGCGGTTTCCGTCTGCGCTCCACCCGCCTTCCGTCCCTCCTCGGCCCGTGCCTTCATCTCTGTGATTGGCATCGGCTTTGTCCCCTCTCAGTACAAGGACATTCCATGCTCACCCTCCCGTCGTTCGCATCGTCGCGCGTTTGCAAGCTGATGGCCATCGTCACGCTTGGCGCACTCACGCTCACTTATCACACGCCGTCACGCGCTGAGGATAAGCCCAAGCTGTTGCGCGCCGGGATGATCGGACTGGATACTTCTCACGTGCCTGCCTTCACCAAGATCTTCAACGCGCCAAACGCAAGCGGGCCATTGGCCGGTATCAAGGTTGTCGCGGGGTATCCTGGCGGCACCGACTTTCCTGCCAGTCGCGATCGAGTGAAAAAGTTTACTGAGACGATGGCTGAGATGGGCGTCGAAATCGTTTCATCGATCCCCGAGTTGTTGACGAAGGTTGATGTGGTGCTCCTGGAAAGCGTAGACGGACGTATTCATTTGGAACAGGCGATACCAGTCATTCAGGCAGGCAAGCCAATGTTTATTGATAAGCCGCTAGCAGGATCCTTGGCCGACGCCATGGCGATCTATGAATTTGCGGGCATGCACAAAGTCCCATGCTTTTCGAGTTCCTCCTATCGTTTCAGCCCAGGCCTGCTGTCGCTGATCAATAACGATAAAGTCGGCTCAATCGCGGGCGCTTCGACTTGGGGCCCCTGTTCCTATCAGGCTGAAACGCTCGACATGGCTTTTTACGGCATTCACGGCATTGAAGCGCTATATACGCTCATGGGCAGTGGTTGCGAAACCGTAGCCCGCACTAAGACCGAAGACACGGATCTTATCATCGGCACGTGGAAGGGAGGACGCGTCGGAACATATCGCGGCATTCGCAAGAACAATGCGGAAGCAGGAGCGGTGGTGTATGGCAGCAAGAGCATCGCGATGGCCGAGAAAGGCGGCGGTTACGCGGATCTATGCACCGAGATTGGAAAATTCTTTCGTACGCTCGAGCCACCGGTCAGTCCATCAACCACGATCGAGATGTTTGCCTTCATGGCGGCCGCCGATGAAAGCTTACAACGCGGCGGCGCGCCTGTGTCGATCGCTGAAGTCATGAAGCAAGCTGAACCGCTTTTCAAGAAACGGCTAAGCGAGATGCAGGCAAATGCCAAACGTTAATGTGGCTCCAACGACGCATGCGTGTTGGAAGACTATTAGTCGCCCCATTTGAAACGCAGTGAGTTGAAGAGGAGCAGAGGAAACGCAGAGAATTCCTTCTCGACGATTTCCCTCGGCCCCTCCGCGATCTCTGCGTTTCAAATGCATCGGCAAGCTGTCCCGCTATTAAAATCCGTGATCAACCTTTAATGAATCATCCAACCCCCGTGGAGTATCGCTCATGCACATACGAACTCGTCGCCGCTTCTTTGAAGAATCCCTTATCGCGACGGCCTTGGCAGCCAGCGCGGGCGTAGCCACGCAAACGGCCAGTGCAGATGAAAAGCCAACCTCTTCCGCCAATGAGGTGATTCGACACGCTGTCATCGGCTGCCGCATCCGTGGCAAAGTACACGCAGCTTCGTTCGCCAAGTTGAAAGGCGTGGAAGTCGCTTATGTGTGCGATCCTGATTCAGTGTTAGCCGAGGAATTGGCCAATACGGTAGAGAAGGAGCATGGTAAGCGTCCCGAAAGTTGTCCAGGATTTGCGCCGCATCTTTGATGACAAATCAATTGATACCGTATCGATCGCCGCGCCGAATCACTGGCATGCGCTGGCCGCGATTTGGGCCATGCAATCGGGCAAAGATGTTTATGTCGAAAAGCCAGTCAGCCACAACGTCAGCGAGGGCCGACGGATGGTGCAAGTGGCTCGCAAATACGATCGTATCTGTCAGTCGGGCACGCAGAATCGTTCGCGCGGTGACCTGGCAGCTGCGGCTAAATTCATTGCCGAAGGTAAGCTCGGCCAACTTTCACTGATTCGAAGTATTGTCTATGGTGGTCGAGGTAGTATTGGCGGGCCCGGCAAGTGCGACATCCCGAGCCATGTGGATTACAACCTGTGGCTCGGACCGGGCAGCGATCTTCATCCCACGCGGCCCACTCTACATTACGATTGGCACTGGGTATGGGATACCGGCAGTGGTGAGCTGGGCAATAACAACATCCATTACGTCGACATCTGCCGTTGGCTTGCTGGATTGGAAGGCACTGGCAATTCGGTATGGAGTGTCGGCGGGCGCGTTGGCTACAAAGATGCGGGCGAGACGCCGAACACGCAAATCGTGGTACACACGTTCGACAAAGCCACCATCATTCAAGAAGTTCGCGGTTTGAAGACCGATCCATTTAGCAAGACGTTTCAAGCTGGACATGTCATCTACGGCAGCGAAGGCATCATCGCGGAGGGCTCGCTGTTCGATCTTGATGGCAAGCTAATTCGCAAGTTCGAGGGTCCTGGTGCCAATCACTTCGGCAACTTCATCGACTGCGTCAGAAGTCGCAAGCGAGAAGAGCTAAAGGCGGAGGTGCTAGAAGGGCATCAATCGAGCGCGCTCTGCCACTTGGGCAACATTTCTTATCGGCTGGGCAGCCAACAAACCCCGAACCAGATCATGCAGCAAATCGACGCCGCGAAACTTAATCCGGAGGTATTGAAGACGTTTGAACGCATGACCGAGCACTTGAAGTCCGCTAAAGTCGATCTCACGGCCACTCCATTGACCTCAGGTCCTGTTCTAAAGATCGAATCCACCACTGAATCTTTATCGGAAACCCAGCGGCGGATCAACTATTGACTCGTCAGTATCGAGCGCCATTTGTTGTCCCGTCGGCGAAAGAGATATAGGTGGGCTGGCGGGCGCCGCCTTCGTTACGGCTCGGTCTTATCTTTAGCGTCTGTCTTTTCAAATGCCGCCGGCCTAGGGTGAATGGGATCTGCATAAGGGCAGATCCCATTTTGTCATCTTCGTCCGTATTCAACGCGGATTAGCGTCGGAGTTAAAGTCGCTTTTTTCTAGTATGTCGGGGAATAAGTGCAGCTCGCTAGTTGAATTGGGTAATGGTTTGGCTAAAACGATTGAATGAGCGCTACCAAGCCCCTCTCCCAATTATCATCGCGCCGAATACAAACTCATGCTCGAACCACTGATGTTCGATGGTAAGAGGTCCATTCGCAATTTTGCGGCTGAGTTTGTATCGCTGGTTAATCGATGCGGCGCTGAACTGAAGGGGGAGGCGCAGTTTCAGAAGTCTGCAGAGCGCGAAATAGAGTTCTTGGATTCAAAGGATAGTTTCTTTAGGCGCAACAACTTCGTTTTGCGCCACCGTTACAATTTGAAGGACCAAATCGAAAACGAACTCACGTTGAAGTGTAGAGCGGCAGACCCATTTCTTGTGCTTGGGACAAAATTCCGTGTGCCAGAAGCAAATGGCAAAGCAAAGCTTGAGGAGGACATCTGTCCTCCGTTCATCTCCAGGTTATCGCGATCGGTAACCGTTCCGTGTACGCAGAAACCTCCAAGGCGTTACAGCGAGTGCGAGAACTTATTTCCCGGCCTTCGAACGCATTTAACTTACGACGGGAATTTCCCAGTGTCTCGTGTCAACGATACGTTGATACATGAAGAGGTCTTAGTTGGCCCCAAGTTTACGCTCGGCGATCGTAAATCAGAATCGGCGCTGATCCTCTGGAGACACTCTCCGAACGGCCGAATCGCCTTGGTTGAGCTTTCTTTCCGCTACAAAGTCGGGAAGCTAGAGTTAACCCGAGACGCCGCCTTTCAGTATTTGCGGCTCTTCGAGCTTACTCAGTCGATGGGCTGGTCTTCGTCAGCATCCATGACGAAGACCGCATACTTGTACGGTACTCACATGACGGACAAATGAGGTGACTCTTTGCAAAGCGTCCCGAGAGAACACCGGCATAGAATTCCTGCTGCCACAGGGCCATTCTCGCAATGTGAATGCCGAATCGATTGGGCGTCAAGCTCCCGTGAAAGGCATTGAAGGCCTGGCTCTGCAGATACTTTACGTATAAACTAATTGGCCATTTCGGGATTCCTTCACACGACCAGCAACGAAGTCGACAACTCGGATGAATCGCCCGTGTCCAGGTTGGTAGCAACGGCCATTACAAAGCTACCGGCATCCACGCTGGCTTCGAGCACCAAAGCCATGTCGAGATTGCCTGTGGCCAAGATAGGATCGAGCAACGTTCCCAAAAACTTTTGAGCTTGCCCAGCGAGAGCTCCCGAGTAAAAGTCGATACGATAGTTGCCGGCCAGACTATTGAGTAAGCCGGTAATGAAGATCGAATCGCCTACTGTGGTCGCGAATGACAATACCGGGGCATTCTGCAGGTTATTGGGGCCCGTATCGCCGTCGTTGGCATCGTTAGCGGTAACGCCATTGTTGGGGCCGAGGTCAATCGCCAGGCCTGTGTTGCCAAAGATCAAGTTGCGAATCAACGCGTTTCCGACACCGGCCTCTCCGGCAAAACCTGCGGCCGGATCGAGACACCGAACAGATAAAGCGGCAGGATAGCACCGACCGCAAAGCTACCTGTGGACGCCAAGGCAGCTTGTGTTGGCCTGGCCTGTGTCGCTTCGAGTATCCCGACTTTATCGCGAGCATGAGCGGCCAGGGCATCGCAGTGTTTGTTTTACTCTGCTCCAACTACCGCTGCCGCTGCCAATGGATGCCCTGCGCGCCGCTTTCGACGCAGGCTGTATCGATCCACAAGTATGTGGGCTTGGGCCGAGATCGAAGCAGAGTTGAGCTATCTGGCCGACGATGCCCGTTAGCACCCAAACTGCCTTTAAAGGTTGTACGAATGTTCCCATGGAACGGGACATGCGTCTCACATAAGGCGTTAGTCCATGCGCCTATAACAAAGCACCTCGACTTGTCCGATTCAGGCTAATCAGATTTCTGGCGAAACAAAAACAGCCCTACCCCGTCTCTGTTGATTAAAATGCGTGCATCTTTGCACCTACTTTGATGAGGCGTAATCATGTCGTCGAGTCGTCTAAGTCGTGCTTGGAGTCGCCCACCAAGAACATGGTTCACTAACGAGTTCCGTCGCATGCGACGGCCGGTCCATTGCGAAAAACTTGAAGATCGATGGTTGCTTGTGTCCGACTGGAGCAATGTACTTCAGCCGCTCAACACATCCGGCGATGATGCGCAGGTTGTTTCGCCTATCGATGCATTGCTGGTCATCAATGAACTCAATGCGCCGACCATTCGCTCTTCGTCTACCAGCGTCTTGCCACCGGCTGGTACTAATGGATTGAATCCACCACCTTTTGTGGATGTGAATTGTGACAATAATGTCACGCCGCTCGATGCGCTGCTGATCATCAATGCGATCAACACGCAAGTGATCTCTCCAAGTTGGCGATTCGTCCAGAGCGGGCCGGTTGATCTGACCAATGGCGTAACCAACGATGCCTGCTCGCCAAAAATCAAAGAAGGCAGTTCGCTAGTCACGTCGCTCGTGTCAGACCTCGTCATACCTGCAGGCTCCAACGTGCTGAGCTTCGAGTACCGGACGCTACAGTTTGATACGTCCAGTACCGGCCGAGCCCTCGATGCTTTCGAAGCTGCTTTAGTTGACGAGAATGGTCGTTCCTTGGTCAGTACGTTGGGCGGTGGCAAAGATTCGTTCTTCAATATCTCCGAAGGCCTGGCCGCTGCGACCAGCGCCAACGCTACTGTGTCCAATAACAAAGTGGCTTTATCGTTAGTCGATGTACTTCCGGGAATCAAAGCCAAGCTGGTGCTGCGCTTAGTTAACAACGACAGCGATACAACTACCTCGGTAACTATACCTTCGATCAAGTTCGAACAGATCCAGACGACCTTGGCACCAGCACAAGCGTCGAATGGAAACGAACCGTCGCCCGTGCAAACTGGAACCAGTTCCAACGCTGGAAGCAGTTCTAACGCGACCAGCCAATTGGCTGGCGCAATCAGCATTCCCGCCAACGTTTTGCCCGGCTCGGACGTCATCCCAGGACGACCTGTCAACAGTCAAACTCAAAACAACACGCACAAGTCAAGTGGTTCAACGCAAAGTGGTCCAACAATACAGAACAGCCCTGTAGCACCACGAGGTCCCGTCGTCCCGTCCTCAACGATCGACAATCGAGGCACCGAGTTTTGGATCGGTTTCCCGGACAACTTGTTCGAAGGCAACAATCGTCCGCAAAAGGTGCTGTACATCAGCGGTGACCTGGCAACTACCGGGGTAGTAGATATACCAGGCTTGATCGATCCCCGCACATCGCTGCCTTTCCGCCGAGAGTTCGTGGTTAATCCTGGCGAAGTCACCGTCGTCGAACTCCCTAGCCAAGACATCGATGACAACTCGGATAGTGAAACCGACTTCGATGTCGAAGTCGAGTTAATCGCTCGCGTACAAAAGAAAGGTATCCATGTTGTTACACAGGAGCCAGTTACCGTCTACGGTCTTGACCTGGCCGTAAGCACATCAGATGCATTTCTCGCTTTGCCGGTTAGCTCACTGGGTACCGAATACATCAATCTGGGTTATGAAAATACCTTTGCCTCGATCAGTCATGTCGAGGGCACGCAGTTCTTAGTCGTGGCATCGGAAGATGATACCAAGGTCACGCTATCTCCTGGTCGCTACTCAGGCTCGACAACTTCCAGCACGGTTTCGATCGCGAGGCCTAATGGTTCCACGACATTCAATTTGGGCAACACGGCTGGCCGCGATATCGGGACTTATACAACAGATGCCGCAGGTACCTATTCGTTGACCGTGAAGCCTCCGTTTGATGGCTACAGCGGAACCTTCAACTTTGAGATGATCGATTTGGCTACGGCCGCCCAGCCCGCCATGATTGGCCAGAAAATTGCGCTCGACTTTTCCACGGGTCGTGAAGCCAAGGTGGTGGCCTTTGACATCGTTGCTGGTCAGCGACTGTACATTGACGCGATCAATCCCAATCCGTCCCCCAATGTCGCTGTCGCGTTGGTTTCGCCCAGCGGCATACAAACGAACTTGTCTTCACAGAACGACTTTGATTCGGTGGGCAATCAATTTTTTGCGTTGTCCTTTGCTGAAACAGGCAAGTACTACCTGCTAGTTGTTGGCGAACAAGAGACGGCGTTCCAGTATGCCTTCCAGATTCTTGATTTCGACGCAGCCCCGCGAATCGTACCCGGTAATGTGCTGCGCGATACGTTTGATCCAGCCGGTCTCGCAGTGATTTATCGCTTTGATGCTGCCGCGGGGCAGACTGTCTTTTTTGATGCGCTCAACGATAACCGGCTTACCAATGTGACCATCTACGGGCCGGGCGGCCAGTTCATCGATACCTTCACTCAATCGGATCAACGTCCACTAAACTTTGCTGAAACAGGTACCTATTTCTTTGCATTCAGCAGTGCCTCCTTCGGCCAACCAGCGTATGCCTTTCGTCTACTGAATCTGAATACAGTTCCCAGCCTTTCGTTCGCCGCGCCCACTAGTATTGATGTTGTTGACGGACAGACGACGGCTTGGCGATTTACAGGTGTGGCCGCACAGACTTTTCGTTTGACCATTCAAAACACGCCGCCTTTTCGCGTCACATATCAATTGCTCAATGCGGCAGGCAACAACGTGCCGCTGACTCAGATTGGCAATCAATTGTCGGCGACGTTACTTTCCGATGGTCCCTATACGCTGCTGATAGGCGCCCTAACAGTGGCTGAGTTTGGCAACGTGACAGTTCAGCCCACACTGATCGATAATCCTGTTGTGGTTAAGAGTGGTTTCAATTCGGTGCAGACTCTCTCGATTGCACCTGGAGGCAGCGCTACCTACGAATTCTCGGCACCTGCAGGAACGCGCTACATTATCGATGGGCTCGATACAGCCAGTCAGAATCTATTCATCGATTTTAAAGCCCCCGACGGAACGCGCATCGAAGCGTTTGATGAAGTGCGAGACATGCCGCGATTCCATCCTGGCTTGTTGCCGCAATCAGGAACTTACACTTTAACGCTGCGCGGTACTACATCGACCGATAGCGGCAGCTATAACTTCCGCGTACTCGATCTGGATACATTCGCAACGCCATTGCAACTGAACACGATCGTTAGCGAAACGCGCGCTATTGGACGCGAAACAAACGTCTATGCGTTCGAAGCCACCGCGGGCGACCAGCTCAACTTTGATGCCCTGCTCGGGTCCTTTGCATTTGGCTTCTACGACCCGTATCTGAATGTTCCATACACGAAAGGGATTTTTGGCGCCGCGACTACTGTCGAAGCCGATGGCATTGTTCGCATCACGCAATCCGGAAGGCACTACTTGGTCCTGCATGGAGAAAACAACTCGTCGACCAGCTTCAGCTTTAGCGTTCAAAACCTGGCCGCGGCGCCCCGCCTGGCGCTGGGCGTCGAGGCGGCCGGACCACTACTGGCCAATGCTAGTTTCGTATACCGCATGAATCTCACGGCGGGCCAACGCATTCGCGTTGACAGTCTCGAGCAGGATGCCGATGAGGTCAGACTAGTTATTGCCAATGCTGGAGGACGAACTCTCTTCAATGACAATTTTTCCAACACCGATTCGGGACCACCAGGCGTTCCATTTATTGTCGTGCCTGAATCTGGCGAGTATCTGATTGTGATCAGCAATCGATTGGCCACAGGGGCTGACTATCGATTCCGCATCGCTGACCTCGGAGCGGCACCGCAGTTGACGTTCGATGCCGACCTGCAAGTAACGCTCGATCCAGGTCAGTCAACTTTTGTTTATCAGATTAATGCGACCGCAGGTGAGACGATTCGGTTCGATAATCTGGGCACCAGTGGGCAAGCCTTGATATGGCAATTGACCGGACCAGTCAATCAAGTTCTTGGCGGTGATAACAATGGCCAAGACTTTTCAGCTCAAGTAATATCGTCTGGCACACACTATCTGACTATCAGTGGCCAACAGAATAGCGGACCGTTGACGATCCGCTTTCGTGCCACGCGATCTCCTGGAGCCGTCGTGCCTCTGACAGGATTCAACACTGTCGTCAACCTGGATGTCGGTTTGAACGAAACGAAGACGTATACCGTCAGCGCACCGACCGGGCGATTGATCTATCTAAATGTTAGAAAATCGCTGTTCGAACTTCCAACCCACACGGTAACACTCAATCGAGGTGAGACCTACTTGCTGCGCGATCTGGCCGGCGCTGGCTTTGGCGGCGCTCCGGACCTGACCGGTTCGATCATCACTAGTACGAAACCTGTTGCCGTGTTCGGCGGCAATCGAGCCACATTCATCCCCAGTCAGTTTTCGCCCGCCGACCATTTGGTCGAACAGTTACCCCCTACTAACACGTGGGGCCGCGACTTTGTAACCGTGCCATTGATAACTGGTTCAACGCGCGGCGATCTGTTTCGCTTTCTCGCGCAGGCCGATGCGACTGAGTTGAAGATCAATGGTGCCGTCGTCGCCACGATTGATCGCGGCGAGTTCTACCATGCAGAACATTGTTGGATCGGCTCATAATAGTTTCTGATAAGCCGATTTTAGTGGCTCAGTATGCTTACTCGCAAAACTACTATCGTACAGACCCAGGTGGCAACGCGACGTTTGCGGGCGATCCACTAATGATGATCGTACCGCCATCCGAACAATTCCTGGCCAGCTACACGGTCGCCACTCCTGTCGAGAGCGCCGTACTCGGTGCCCAGCGCTTTGATCGCAACTACATTAACATCGTGGCACCAGCAGCCGACGTTGGACTGATCGAACTCGATGGCGTGGCGATCGAAGCTAACAAGTTTTACAGCCATCGGGACCAGCGGTTTCTTCGGCGCGCAATTGCCGGTCAGTCTCGGTTCCTATCAGTTGGCCGGCCCGTTGCCGTTTGGCGTTTTCGTCTATGGTTTTGGTTCGTTCGATTCCTACGGCTATGTCGGTGGTCAATCTCTGTCCTCGGTGGCCGAAGTCAGTTCGATTGTGCTGACTCCGGCCAGTGCATCCAAGCAAATTGGCAGCTCTGTTGTGTTGACGGCGCGCGTCGCAGATAGTTCGGGTTCACCATTGAAGGGTATTCGCGTCGACTTTAATGTGGCAGGCGTCAATCCCCAGCGTGGCTTTGGATTTTCCGATGACCGAGGCGTGGTACAGTTCAGTTTTCCAGGTGCGGCCGCTGGCCGAGATGTTGTGACGGCTGCGGTTGGAAAGTTGCTTGACGATTCAATCATTGACTGGCGAACCGATGCAGCGGCACCTCAAGTCGTGATCGCAGCACCACTGGACGGTAGTTCGGTGAAGGCGGGTACAACCCTCGTGGCTACTGGTCAAGCTCTGGCAGACTTTCCGCTAGCGACTTTAGACCTGGTAACGGTCAATGGTGTTCCACTGACCAGCGTCGACGCAGCTGGCAATTTCTTTGTCTCACTGTTTGTCGGTCCAGGCGACAATGAATTTGAGTTCTCAGCCGTAGATTCGAATGGCCAGATCGGTACGACGATCATCACAATCACCGGCACGCAGCTGGATAGCTCCAAGATCGACTTCACTCAATTCGCAGACGTCAGTGGCAGCTTCCGCCAGCTGTATTCGCGATCGTCGTTCAATCTCGCTAAGCGTTCGTTCTTGGTTGAAACGGCCATTGAAAACGTGGGTCAATTTCCGGCGGATGTTCCGCTGCTGGTCGGCATTGCCAATATCAGTGATCCACTAGTACTGGTTCGCAACGCTGATGGTCAAACACCCGATGGCGTACCCTACTACGACTTCAGTCCCTTGGTAGCTGGTCGCTCGCTCAATCCGCTTGGCAAGACCAACATATTGTCTGCCGAATTTTTCAATCCGAACCAAACTCAGTTTACGTATGATCTAATTTTCTTAGGCACGCTCAATGACGCTCCTCAGTTCATCAGCTTGCCGCCGACCGAAGCCGACTTGAATCGTGAATATCTGTACGATGTGCAAGCCATCGATGCTGACAACGATACAGTTACTTACGAATTGGTCGAAGCGCCAGCAGGCATGACGATTGATGCGAACACTGGCCTGATACGCTGGACGCCCGGAGTTGCCGATCGCGGTTTGCATACGGTAGATGTTCGCGCCGCAGACAATCGGTTGGGCGTCAGTTCCCAGCGTTACACGATTGACGCCCGACCAACTCCAGCCAATCGAGCGCCGGTGTTCGTATCTACGCCGCTTGCTACAGCCGAAGTTGGTAGGTCTTTTCCGTATATCGCGCGAGCCGTCGATGCTGATGGCGACGCGTTAGCCTATCGTTTGGTAAGTGGTCCAATTGGCATGACTATTCAATCCAATTCAGGTACCATCGCTTGGACGCCGACGATCGGACAAATTGGTTCACAGCCGGTCGTAATCGAAGTCTCCGACACTCGTGGCGCGGCGGCTGAACAATCGTTTGCGATCTTCGTGATCTCTCCAATCGATAATGCACCACCGGTTATCGTTAGCACACCGCCCGCGGCTGCGAAACGATCTGGGTTTGCTTATCAAGTGATCGCCATCGATGCCGATGGCCAACAGTTCACTTACCGCTTGCTGAATTCACCAATTGGCATGACGATCAGCAACAGTGGCCTCGTGCAGTGGACACCAAGTGTTGGACAAGTTGGTCCTGCATCGGTAACCGTCGAAGTGTTGGACGATCGCGGTGGTCGGGATACGCAGAGTTTTACATTGTCAGTTTACGACAACCAAGATCCGGTGATTACCAGTTCACCGATTGCAACTGCGCAGGTGAATACAACCTACACCTATCAAGCCTCAGCCACCGATGCCAACTCCGATCCACTGCTCTATCAACTGCTCAGCGCACCGGCCGGCATGACTATTGGCGGGAGTACCGGGCAAGTGCAATGGAATGTGCCTGGCACTGCCTACGCGCGTGAAGCGGTAGTCATTGCAGTTAGCGATGGTCGCGGCGGCTCGGATACTCAACAGTTTGTTATCGAGGTCGCAGGTGGCCAAACATCCACCTTCAATCTCGATCCATACTTTATAAGCACTCCGCCACTCGTGGCCTCAGTTGGAACGACTTGGCTCTACGCAGTCCAAGCCCGCGATCCAGAAAACCAGGCGTTAACATTTGATTTGCCTTTGGCTCCCAAGGGGATGGTGATTGATCCACTAACGGGTCGAATGGGCTGGACGCCGCAGGCTACTCAAGCCGGGCCGCAGATTGTGGTCATTCGCGTTACTGATCCACAGCATGGCACGAGTTTGCAATCGTATGAAGTGAACGTTGATGCTGCCAACACCGCACCAGTCATTACGTCATTGGCGACCACCAATGCATCGCCAGGCAATGTCTGGGAGTACCGCGTTCATGCGCAGGATGCCGATGGAGATGACTTGACTTTCGAGTTAGAAGCGCCAACGACGGGCGTGACGCTAACGAAATTGACGAATGCGGATAGCCAGGCTGTGCTACGTTTCACGCCCACGGTTGCGGGCTCAGTCGAAGTTGCACTAGCCGCTCTAGACAGTCGCGGTGGTCGGACGGTACAGCGATTCACCATTCAAGTCGCCACATCAGCCAACATCGCTCCAGAGATAGTGTCGCAACCGCGGTTGTCGATTCCCGCCGGGCAACCTTGGATTTACTTGATATCGACATTTGATCAAAACAGCGACCCCGTTGCATTGAATGTGGTCACTGCGCCCAATGGGTTGATATTCGACGCTCAAATGCAGTTGGTCAGTTGGGTTCCAACGTTATCCCAGTTGGGCACTCATGTCTTTACCTTGAACGCCACCGATAATCGAGGCGGCAGTGACTCGCAGACGGTGACGTTGACCGTTGTGGCTAGCGCAGAGAACGATGCTCCGCGCGTTACCTCGCTGCCGCCAGCGTTTCGGGCCAGCGTAGGCGAACCGTTTCAATATGACTTGCAGGCTGAAGACGCGGACGGTGATCCAGTCGAATGGTCGTTAGTGGAATCGCCGCATGGAGCGTCGATTGATCGTCGCTTCGGTACGCTGCGCTGGACGCCTTCGCTTGATCAGCTTGGACTGCGGCGATTTGTGATTTCGGCCAAAGATCCGGCTGGCCTCGAAGCTCTGCAGAGCTTTTCATTGAACGTATCTGCTGCGAATCTCGGTCCCTCGATATTCTCTCGCGCGCCGAGCGAAGCAGTGGCCGATGAGCGTTACGTGTACGGCGTGTGGGCTGTCGATCCAGAGAATGATCCGCTCACTTTCTCGCTGAGCAATCCGCCCGCTGGTATGACGATAGATTCCGCTCGCGGCATTATTCGCTGGACGCCCACGTTGGCTCAATTGGGTACCACCAGCGCTGCGGTCGTGGTCACTGATGTTCATGGTAACACTGCGACTCAACGCTTCCAGATCAACATCTCGCAAGTCGTGCGCAACCATGATCCAATCATTACTTCACGCGCCATCTTCCGCGCACGCGTGGATGTTCCGTATGAATATGATGTCGAGGCCATCGATCCTGAAGGTTCCGCCGTCACATACCTGCTCGTAACTGCGCCGTCCGGTATGCAAATCGATCCAGCCAGCGGATTGATCACTTGGAGACCAACTGCTGCGCAGACCGGCAGTCATCTGGTACAAGTCGTGGCTCAAGACAGCGACGGTGGACAAAGCTTGCAGCGTTTCGCGATACTGGCCCGTGTGAATCAAGTACCCGTTATCGAATCGCAAGCCCCGACCAGTGTGGCCATAGGCGGTCATTATCAATATGATCTACGAGTGACCGATGCCGAAGGTGACCGCTTGAGTTATCAGTTGGTCACTGGCCCAGCCGGTATGACTATCGATCATTTGGGCCGCGTTAGTTGGAATACCGCAGTCGGTGTGCCGCTAACCAATCAAATCGCACTGCGCGTAACCGATGCCTATGGAGGTGTCGCCCAACAACAATTTGTGTTGATGGTTACGCCCGATCTAACATCGCCGCGCGTGGAGTTGCGTTTGAGTGCCAATCCGTTGAGATTGGGCGAGAATTCCGTCGTGATCGTGCTGGCTAGCGATAATGTCGGTGTCGTCGATGTGGGATTGACGATGAACGGCCTGCCACTGGTCCTCGATGCCAATCGCTCGATTACCATCACTGGTAACACACCTGGTCTCTATGAACTGCGAGCCACGGCGCGCGATGCCTCGGGCAACGCAGGCTCAGCGAATGTTGCTTTGCGCATCTTCGATCCGGCGGATACGAGCGGACCGACAATCACTATCACTTCACCTTCACCCAATGCGGGTATCACATCGCTGGTCGATATTGTAGGCTCGATCGCCGATGATAACTTGCTCTCCTATCGCATCGACTACGGACGAGCCGATTTGGTTGACATCAATCAGCCCGAAGCTACCGATGCCGATTACAAGACCATTGCTTCTGGCAATGCAGTAAAGGTTGATGCGGTGCTGGCGACCTTTGACCCGACCATGTTGACGAATGATGATTATGTAATTCGTATATTGGCCAGCGACTTGAGCGGAAATACAACGTCTCGAACGATGCCGCTGCATGTGGAAGGCAACTTGAAGCTGGGTGAATACAATTTAGAGTTCACCGATCTTACAGTGCCAGTGGCGGGCATTCCGATCACTATCAATCGCACTTACAACACTCGCAACGCGAGTGAGTCGGGAGACTTTGGTTTTGGTTGGACACTATCGATTCAAGACGCGCAGATCCGTGAAACGATTCCGGTCAATCCACTCGAAGCGGATGGACTTAACTTTGCGGCCACACCGTTTCGGGAAGGCACTCGCGTTTATCTGACCAATCCCGAAGGAGCTCGTGTTGGTTTCACCTTCCGGCCCACTCCGCAGTTCAGTCTTTTTGGCGGCGGTTCGTTTCTGCCTAGGTTTGTCCCCGATGTTGGCGTCTACGATACACTCGATGTAGGCTCGGTTCCACTGCGCAAGATCGGCAATGAGTTCTATAGTTCGTTCTTTGGCGATTCGTTTAATCCAGCGGCTTATCGATTGACCACGAAAGATGGCACGACGTATGAGTATGGGCAGTTCAGTGGGCTAGCCAATGTCCATAACCGCGCTGGCAATCGGCTGGAGTTCCGTCCGGATGGGATCTTCAGTTCCAGTGGTCCATCAGTGCAGTTCGTTCGCGACCCGCAAGGGCGCATTTCGAAGATCATCGACCCGGCCGGTAACGCGCTAAAATATGAATACAATGCAGCCAATGAACTGATTCAATTCACGGATCAAGCCGGTTTGACGCGCGACTACGAGTACTTTGCTACTCCCAAGCACTTCTTGCGCACGATCGTCGATCCCAACGGCGAGCAAATCTTCACGGCCCAGTTCGATAGCGCGGGACGTTTGACTTCGTCCACCAATGCTGTCGGAGCGCGTTTGACCAATAGGTTCGATACGATCAATCTCAAGGAGGTTACGACCGATCCGCTCGGTAACGTGACGACAGTCCAGTTCGACAACCGCGGTAACATCGCGCAAGTTCAAAGGCCCGGCGGTGGTGTGATTGCCATGCAATATGATAGCCAGGACAATTTGATCAAAGCCATTGACGAAGCGGGCAATGTGGTTACGCAAGCGTACGATGTCAAAGGCAACCTAACTTCCATCACTGATCCGCTGGGCAAGAGCTATGTCAGTACTTTCAATAGCGCTGGTCAGGTTACCTCGACCACCGATCCGCTAGGGCGCCGTTCGCACTTTGTTTACGATGAAGCGGGCAATCTTGTGCGCTTTGTCAATGCGCTGGGCGAAGTTTCCACTTCCACCTACGACGCTCAGGGTCGTGTTGTCAGCACAACGGACGGCCGAGGGTTGAGCAAGCAGTTTACGTATACTACTGGAGCGCGTGCATCGAGCGTCAAGTTCGCAGGGAAGGTTGCGTCATCGAACATTGTGCCGTCCACGACACCTTCCTCAAAACAGTTCGAGTACAACCAATTGGGTCAGCTTATTCGTGAAACGGATGAGAACGGCCACGTTACGCAGTACGGATACGATGCGATCGGCCGGCCGGTATCAGTGACTGAGGCTACGGGTGCGCGTTTCTCGTACTTCTACTCCGGTGATCGCATGGTCGAGGGCGTTGATCCGCTCGGGCGCAGCACGCGGTCTGAGTATGATGATCTAGGCAGACGCGTGCGCACGATCGACGCGTTTGGTGGCATTTCTTCGGTCTCTTATAATGCAAACAACCAAATCATCAGCTCGACGGACGAACTCGGACGAGTAACCACCTACCGCTATCGACCCGATAGTCGAATTGAATCTGAAACAGATGCGCTCGGCAATGTTACGCGATATGAATACGATGCTGTTGGGCATCGCACGGCCATTGTCGATGCGCTGGGACATCGCTGGACGTTCAGCTACGATGCCTTAGGTAGATTGCTCAGCGAGACTGATCCGCTGGGCGCAGTGACGCGATATGGCTACGATGCCGTCGGCAACCGGCTCACCACCACCGACGCCAATGGCAACACGACGCGTTATGTCTACGACGATCTCAATCGCCTGGTGCGCCAGATCGATGCTCTCGGGAACAGTTACTCAATCGAGTACGACAGCAATGGAAATCCGATCAAGCTAACCGATCCCGCCGGCGGCGTTTCAAACTACGAGTACGACGATAAGGATCGTCTAGTAAAAGCCATCGATGCAGCCGGCTTCATCAGGCTGCAGACGTTTGACGCTTATGGTAATCGTACTAGTGTCACCGATGAGACAGGCAACAAGACTGAGCTGTTCTATGATGCAGCCAATCGCGGCATACGCACACGCGATTCGAATGGTAAGGAAACCACGCGAGTCTTTGATGCCTATGGGAATACGATTCGTGTTACTAATCAGCTTGGTCAAGCCACGTCGTATGAGATTGATGCGCTCAATCGAGTCACTTCGATCGCGACTGCAGATGGACGGGTCAGCCGCAAACAATACGATGCAGTTGGTAATCAGACTCAGTTTACGGATCCGCTTGGCAATACAACCAAATTTGAATACGACAAACTGAACCGGCTCACCAAACGCATTGACCCGCTGAACCGTGCGTCGGCGTATAACTATGACGCAGTGGGCAATCTAATCAGCCAGATCGATCGCAACGGTCGAGAGATTCGACTGACCCGCGACGCCACTCGCCAGCTGACCAAAGAAGAATGGTTCACTGGTTCGGAGTTGGTCGAAAGCATCGTGATGACTTACGACGCTTTTGGCAGCTTACTTACGGCCGTTGATTCGCACAGTGCGTTGACTTTTACGTACGATGTTTTGAATCGTTTAGCAACGCAAGACAATCTAGGTACTGCTGGCGTTCCGCGAACGCGATGGTCTGCCGTCTATGATTCTCGAGGCAATCTGCAGCGCGTCACGGATTCAAGCGGCACCGTTTTCTCAAGGGCTTTCGACAGTCGAAATCGAACGACGACTAGCAGCTTGAGTGGTGGAGGCGTGGATCCCGTTCGAGCCGACTTTGCGTATGACGCAGCGGGCCGGCGGACTGCTGAGAACCGCTATGCTGATTTGGCTGGCAGTCAGAAGACTGGCAAGTCGCTATGGCTCTATAATAACCAAGGCCAATTGACTGATTTGACGCATTTCAATGCATTAGATGCGGTGCTTGTCGACTTTAATTACGAATACGATGCTGCGTTTCAGTTGATCGAAGAGACCGGAACATCGTGGGCTGCACAGTACGATTACGATGATGCTGGACAGTTGGTCAGTGTAGATCGCGCAGTCGGGGCAGACGAGTCGTACACTTATGATGCAAACGGCAATCGTCGCAACGTTGGTGTCATCACTGGTGCCAACAATCAATTGCTACGCGATAGTCAGTTTGACTATGCCTATGACAACGAAGGCAACCTGGTCTCAAAGACGAAGATCGGCACCAATGAAGTCACTTTGTTCACTTACGATCATCGTAATCGACTGACAAAAGTTGCAGTGCGCACATCCTCTGGAATAGTCACCAGCCAGTCGAGTTTCGTCTACGATGCGCTCGATCGCCGCATCTTGATGGACAACAACGGCACCAGGGTCAGTACGGTCTATGTGGGTAGTGCTCCGTGGGCTGATTTCAATGCTAGTGGTAATTTGCTGGCCCACTACTTACCCGGTGAAGGCACCGATGAACTCTTAGCGCGCTTCCGACCCGGCGAGGGTTCATCGTGGTACCTCGCGGATCGACTCGGCAGCGTTCGCCACCTGGCCGATAGCGCGGGAGCAATTGTCGATACGATCCAATACGACAGCTTCGGGAATATTCTCTCCGAGACCAATCCATCTCGGGGGGACCGTTTCAAATTTGCAGGGCGCGAGTTCGATTCAACTACCGGCTTGTACTACAACCGGGCTCGATACTACGATCCGCGGACTGGCGAATTCATTAGTGAAGATCCGCTGGTCTTCGGTGGTGGCGATGCTAACTTGCAGCGTTACGCGGGCAACGATCCGGTCAACGCGACGGATCCAACAGGTACGCAGGCCATATCGGAATCCGGCGGCCTGTCGGCTTTCGTCAGCGTCTATGCAGACTTTGCTTTAACCTATGGAGCCGATGAACCCTTTACATTTCGCATCGGTTGCAAAGCGGGTGCCTGTGGTATCAGTGGCGTGACAGACCCAAGCACCAATCTCAAATTGGGCTTCGCCGTGCCCGGTTCAGATGGACGCGTGAATGCCTCGGTAACGGTTGGCACCAGTGGTGTTTCGGGCGCATTGTCATCGAACCTTGGGCCGCTCAAAGGATCGATCAATTCCAAGGGCGAAGTAACGGTCACATTGAGCAAGAAAATATGGGACAACGATTTCTCAGCCAGCGTAGAGCTGCCGAAGCTCAAAGGCAAGCTCGAAGGGCCTGGACCTTTCTCGCCTTCGTTTGGAACTGAAGGGGCAACGCTGCCATCCATCCCAAATTTGCCTCGGCAAGGCGAGTTTGATTTCTTGGTTCAATCGACGGCGACCGCGCCGCATTTAGTCATTGCCGCTGACATAGCCATCTACGTTGGTGTCGCGCAACAGCTAGAACTAATCGCGCGTGTGGCGACCGCAGACGATTTGGAGACGGTTGTTACCGTGCATTACGAGCAAGCCACACAGGCACCCAGTCCGAATGCGGCAGTGAAGGCGGTTGGATTTGCAAAGCTACCGCTCGGAACACCTGGTTCAGGACCGAGCAATAGTGGGCCTGGTCGACACGGCGATCGTTTGACTCCAAGTTCCCCCAACGATAGCGACAACGACTCAGATGGTGATCGCGATGACGATGGCGACGGACCCGACGGCAGTCTAACCGGCCCCGTTGAACTAGGCGGTGGATTAGTTGGAGCCATTGGCGATTTCGTATGGAATGATGTCAACAAGAATGGAGTGCAGGACTCGGGCGAAGGCGGTGTCTCAGGAGTGCTCGTTCATTTGTACTCACCCGGAGCGAATGGACAGCCAGGCGACGCTGACGATATCCTGCTGCGCAGCATGCTATCAGACGCCTTCGGCCACTATCTCTTTGCGAACCTTTTACCTGGTACCTACTACATCCAGTTTGACATTACGACTCTACCGGCCGGCTATGTGATCACTACTCCCAACGTCGGCACCGACGATCGCGATTCCGATGCAAACACCTTCGGTCGTGACAACTTGACAACGCTAGAAGCCGGTGAAGTAGACCTGACTCACGACTTGGGCATCAAGCTCCCGTGAAAGGCATTGCAGGCCGGGCTCTACAGATACTTTACGTATAAACTAATTGGCCATTTCGGGATTCCTTCACACGACTAGCAACGAAGTCGACAACTCGGATGAATCGCCCGTGTCCAGGTTGGTAGCAACGGCCATTACAAAGCTACCGGCATCCACGCTGGCTTCGAGCACCAATGCCATGTCGAGATTGCCTGTGGCCAAGATAGGATCGAGCAACGTTCCCAAAAACTTTTGAGCTTGCCCAGCGAGAGCTCCCGAGTAAAAGTCGATACGATAGTTGCCGGCCAGACTATTGAGTAAACCGGTAATGAAGATCGAATCGCCTACTGTGGTCGCGAATGACAATACCGGGGCATTCTGCAGGTTATTGGGGCCCGTATCGCCGTCGTTGGCATCGTTAGCGGTAACGCCATTGTTGGGGCCGAGGTCAATCGCCAGGCCTGTGTTGCCAAAGATCAAGTTGCGAATCAACGCGTTTCCGACACCGGCCTCTCCGGCAAAACCTGCGGCCGGATCGGAACCGATCAAGACGCCATCGCCGGCATTGTGGGCGATGATGTTGGCATCGCCAGCCAACTCGCCGCCAATACGGTTCTCGGACGAATTGGTGTGCAAGAAGATGCCGTGACTGCCGTTACCTGCGGGTGTGACACCATCGGCCAGCACGCCAATCTTGTTGCCAATGATGATTTGATTCGATGTATTGGAAGCGCGAATGCCTGTTCGAGTATTGCCAGAAACAACGTTGTTCACCAGCGTGATCGGCTGGGCGATATTCGAGTACTGAATGCCATCTTTGTTGGGAATAACTTTTACACCATCGACTCCCAAGCCGATGAAGTTGTTCTCAATGCGTACGTTGCCGTCGAAGGTGTCGGTTCCGGTGTTCACAATAACTACGCCATCAAAGCTACTACCGGAGATAACATTACGATCGAGTGGATCAGGACCGCCTACGAGCACATTCGTCGCATTCTCGATACGCAAGCCGTTCGCGTTGGCAGTTTTCTTCAGTCCCGTGGAATCCGTACCAATCAACGTTCCTTTAATCGTGACGTTGGTAGTCTTGATCAGGTGAATGCCATCACCATTATTGGCTGCGATCACATTGCGAACCGGCCCAGCGTTTCCGATCGTAATGTTCTTCGCGTCTATGACCCGAATGCCATCGTCTTGATTGCTCTTGGAGATCAGGCCCGTGGTGTCGGTTCCAATCAAATTGCCCTGAATAGAGATACCAGAAGTTTTCGCCCCGGTGATCAAGATACCGGGTCCGAGATTACCCGAGATGGTGTTGCCTTCGATGCCACTAGTTCCACCGATGGTTGCACTAGCGCCATTGGTCACTTCAATACCACCCTGGACGTTCCCGGCGGAAGCATTAGCCGATGAAAGGCCTATGACATTCTTGACCACTATGGCGGAAGACCCAGGATCGCTAATTGATATTCCAAAGCGTGCGTTTTGCGAGATGAAGTTCGGCGAAACTGCGGATTGGGTCGAGCCGATGGTATTGTTTTTGGCACCGGATCGAACCGACACTCCATGGCGACCATTACCTAGGGTGTTCAGTCCGGTACTTGGTAAGCCGATAAAGTTACCTTGGATCTGGTTGCCAGTTGTGGTGGCTCCTGTCAGCGAAATACCATCGCGGGTGTTCCCCGAAATGGTATTTCTTTCACTGGCGGAAGCGCCACCCACAATGTTATTCTTGGCACCCGCCGAGATATTGACTCCATCCAGATTTCCTTGAGCCGCTAGACCGCTCTCGTTGGTGCCAATCCGATTGCTTGTCACGATGTTGTTCTCTGTGCCCAAGCTTGAAAGCGATACCCCAAATGATGTATTGCCCGAGATCAAGTTACCCGCTGCGGCCTGACCTATGACATTGTTGGTGGCGCCAGAGGTTATCCAAACGCCAATCGCATTGCCGACCGACACCGAGGTCACAAGAGCCGTACCGATTTTGTTGGAGATTACTTTGTTATTCGCGGTCCCGGTACCTGAAATTCTGACACCTGCGCGCACGTTGCCGGAAATGAGATTGCCTTCGGGCGATGTTGGTCCACCGATCGTGTTGGCTGTCGATCCCTGTTCGATAACGATGCCGTCCCGCAAGTTCGCCACACCGGCCGTTCGCGCCAGGTTCAGTCCAATCGCATTTCCAGAAACTCGGTTACCCGATACTCCCTGCAAGAGAACTCCAGCAACCTGATTACCGGAGATTGTGTTGCCTGCAGTCGCATTGCCGATTTGGTTATTGGTTGCTCCGCTTCGTACCGTAACGCCACCTTGAGTGTTGGCAATCGCTCCTACCCCTAGGGCATTCAACCCGATAACGTTGAAGAGCACCTGATTGCTGTTAGTGCCATTGCCAGAGATAGTGACGCCCGCTTTGGCGTTACCTGAGATGACATTGCCACTGGTGGCGGTCAAGCCGCCGATCATATTGTTGGTCGCACCGGTATCAATCAAGACACCGTCTTCGCCATTGGCCAATTTGATCAGGCCAGAATCGGAAACGCCGATTCGGTTGGCCACTATCTGATTGTCGCTTGTCCCAACTCCACGCAGCTGCACACCGGAAGTGAGGTTGGAGGAGATCGTATTGCGACCGTTGATCTCCCCACCGCCGATGACGTTCAGCTTGGCAGCGCTACGAATCGCAACACCAGCACCATTACCCAGGTTGACTGATGAACCTCCGCCATTGCCGATGAAGTTGTTTTTGACAACGTTCGAGTCGCTACCGGCTCCTTCAATCAGCACGCCAAAAGCCGTGTTACCCGAGATGAAGTTGCGCTGTCCAGCCAAAGTCCCGCCGACGATATTCGAGTTGGCACCGCTGCCGATACGGACGCCGGCATTCACGTTTGGAACTTTGGTTGCCTTGAACCGGTCGAGGCCAATCGTGTTACCTTCGACCTTGTTGCCCGTAGCGGCGGTGCCATTGATCGAGACTCCGTTGCGTCCATTGCCCGAGATGACATTCGCTGCACTTGCAGTACTTCCGCCGACTAGGTTGTTACTACCGGTAACCTGAATCCCATCCAGCAGATTGGGTGAGGCGGTTGATCCATTGGGATTGAGTCCGATGAAGTTGCCTTCCAACGTGTTACCATTACTAGCCAGGAGAACCGCGTTAAGCTTGAAGTTGTTGATCGCCAGTCCGCGCAGCGTGCTCGAACCACCGGTCAGCCGCACGCCCGAAGCCGCTGCACCAGCACCGGTGCCATCGATCTCGATCAGCGGGGTGGCTGACGCACCTTGAGTGGTTCCATCTATGATCACCGAATCCGTAATAGCAGGCAGGGCGGACTGCAGCGAGATGGTCTTCGCGCCGGTACCTGGAATCGAGAAGACAATTGTATCTTGGCCGACAAGTGCATTGGCTTGAGTGAGTGCATCCCGGAACGAACCGGCGCCAGTATCGTTCACGTTGCTGA
This sequence comes from Ottelia alismoides, assembly GCA_037367405.1. NCBI lineage: Eukaryota > Viridiplantae > Streptophyta > Magnoliopsida > Alismatales > Hydrocharitaceae > Ottelia > Ottelia alismoides. Next base: position 34,791 of record JAZKJV010008738.1, read on the forward strand.
CTGTAAATGTGGCCATCATCGCCCGGGGCTCCAACGCCTCCAAGTAGCAGACGCTTCGAGCCCGCCTGCTGCTGCGGCACAGGCATCCGGCTGGAGTGTTTCTCACTGATGAGCCTGCACGAAGTAAACTTCCCACCTTTTTAAAGAAACAAAGAAGTCTCTCGCGTACTTCCCACCAAACTCGCAGCCACACGTTCATGATGATTCCCTGGGGTTAGAGTGTGTAATTCACTACCACTCAATGCGCAAAGCAGCCCAGAATGTCTCATCCTTTTCGGCTTAGTCTTCCAGTCTTTGAAAATCTCCCCCATTTGAATGAGGTCATCCCGCCGGAGATGCTCAAGGGCAACTGCAGTTCCAGAAATCGCCCTTCTTTTGGTTCATGATGAGTGGAACTATTTTTTTGTCCTTTAATTTTTTGTCCGATCGGTTATCTGACAAAAAATTGAGTGACAGAAAATGAACAGCGAGAAACGCTTAAGTCCACGCCATTCGGGCTTGTCCCCGTGGAACAACAGCGAGTACGAGTACGAATAAGAGCAAGCATCGGGTTGAGGTGATAAGTACTATGTCTTTGGCAGCGGTGGTTACTAGCCCAGTGATATGCGAATAGAAATTCCTGCCAATGTTACATTTTGATGGCTGCGGCTGGTTGCAGGTTCGCCGTTGTCGTTTGAATTGGAGTCTGGATTGGAGTCTGGGTTTGAGTCTGGGTTTGAGTCTGGATTGGAGGATGTGGTTGGTTGTGAGTTGGGCACTGGTTTCGTTGGGGGCGCAGTCGTAACCACACTCGGCGTACTATCTCTATCTTGCTTGGGTTGATACGAACTGGCTGACTGAGGAAGCGTGGGGGTGAGTTGAGCGTCTCGACTGTCTAAGCTTTCTGCGGGAACGCTTCTAACTTCGCTCCATTTGGGGATTTCGCTGAGCAATGGATGCGTGCCATTGGTGCGTTTATTGATGTCCGCGATGATCCGACTAACCCTGACGCCTTCGTTGCCTATCCACTTAATCAAACTAGGATCCTCACCTGACTTCCAGATCTGGCTGTTTTTGGTCAGGATGTTTCCTCGAGCATCTTTGAGCGGCACGGCGGCGTGATGCAGGCAGACCAATTGCCACTGGTCGTTGAAGACCGGTGAGCCTGACGAGCCTGGTTGTGTATCTGCTTCATAGTGCATGAAAGAATCATGGAGAGCGGTGAAGCGATTCTGTCGAATGGCCACTTGCTTAGGGCGACCGCTTGGGTGTTGGATGATGTTGAGCGATTCGCCCCGAAGCACCTTGCCCAGGGTTGGATCCATGCGCAAAAAGCCGAAATCGTCGACGGATTTAGTAGCCGACTGTTTCTCGACGGCTACGATGGCGTAATCAAGCTCAGAGGCAGGACTGACTACAAAGAGTCGTTCCGGCAACAATCGGAAAACAATCGACTCTTCTGTTCCACCGCCGATCAGTCGATCTTCATAGTTGAACTCAGCCGAGCATTGGACGGCCACTTCATAACTGGGGATGACGTGCGCGTTGGTCATCAACACGCCTGGACAGATCAAGAAACCGGTGCCGATACGCGACGGTCCCTGAAGAACACAACACACCGACTTGCTACACTCCGCGCCGCGTTTGAGGAAGGCTGCGGACAGCAAATCATCCGAGCCAATAATGCGCTCCAGTCCGACGTTTTGAAAGTCGGCTGAGGCTGGCATGCCACGTGAAGCACCGAAAGGAACAGCGCTGGCACTGGCACTGGGCAAGGCGCTTTCCAGTTCGCGAGCGATGACGACAACGGATTCTGCTTCCTCAGGCTTCAAGCCCAGATTCTGCGCCCTCTTCATGACGCGATCTTCTGTCTCAATATTGACAGGAGATTTGCCCATCGCCAGCTGCTGTTTAACACTCTCGCGTTCCGCAGCGGAACTCTTAAAGCGACTGACGCAACCGGGAATGTCAATCTGCGCGAGCCAATCCTCTATGCGTCTCATCGCTCAATCCACCAATTACCAATCGAACAAATCTGGGGCATCGAAAAAACAGTTGGCACGTGGCGATTACTTTTGGTCGTAATCGATTAGCTTACCGAAGCGGACAAGTCCGCCTAATAACTGTTCGATGTCTACCAGTGACTTGGTGTAGCGTTGCCATGCCTTGGGAACAGTCATTTCAAAGTCGACATTGCTCAAGTCTTGTGCGAGCACGAAGCCGAACGCTTCTGGTCCCTGTGTCCCTTTGGTGACGATGATTTTCCAATACTTGCGTGGTATGGGAATCTCGAGCTCACCATGTTTGGAAACTCCGTGGAAAACAGGATCGTCGCTATCGAAGACTGGCCCTGCGAACACGATGGCCTTTTCGGCTTTGGTTTGTGATTGGACCAGCGATTCCAGATCGCCCCAATTGTCTTTGCCCTTGGCCGACTGATTAAAGCCTGCGACTTGAGGCGAACAGTTGGTGGTATGGTAGGTATCACCGTTAGCTTTCTGGATGTCACTAAAGTTTTTGCCCCAGCACACGTCGTCTCGACGAACCAGGTGACCTTTGTCAAAGGCCTTGCGATCTTTGGTATAGAAGACATCCGGTAGTTGTTGGTCTTCTGGGATGCGCGGATCTGTGACCCACTGTTCTTGATCGTTGTCGGCCAGGCCGGTCAGCTCTTTGCGTGTGGGCTTGCGGCCATCGCCCAGTCGTTTGGCCGGACGCCAATCTACGTTGGATGCGGTATAAACAGCCATGCGTCGGAGTTTATGCATAACCACTGAAAAATGGTGATACTTGAGTTCATGAGAACCATCCTCTAGCTTGACCGCCACTTTCCTGCCCGCTGCCGTTAGCTTCAGTAGCGGAATCTCTAGCTCGTCATCCAGTTCCAAGAATGCAGGATCAAAGCCTTTGCGACCAGTCAACCGTGGATAGATCACGGGTATTCTGAGCGCTTCGGTTGCGTCGACGGCAACTCCCGAATCCGAGACATCGGCGCTGGTAATCGATTGAATGTTGCCCCCTAGCGATACTGTGATCTGCAGGGGCACAGTGAACGTGGTCGAACCTTGTGTGATTGTTGTGGCTGGGGCTGACGGCGGTGTTATCGCTGGTTTAGAAGGCGATTCTGTCTGTTCAAGACCTTTCCACTTGTGATCCCAGTCGGTAGTAACGGGGATTTTGCGTGCGAAGTTTACGCCTAAATCGACCACTCGCGCGTCGCGAGCCAGTTCGTAAGTTGGCACACAATAGTTGGCCTTCAAGTAGCGACCACTAAAGTGTAGACCGACAACCTCACCTGTCTCGGCGTCCACAACGGCCGAGCCCGAATTGCCCCCAAGAGTTGAAGCGTCATGCGTTAGTGGCAGAACCAAGTTATTGAACCCGTCAGTGATTCGTTCACGAGCTTTCAGTTTGCCGGGTTGCATTCGCTTGACGTTGAACTTTTGACGAAAGATTTGCATCTGCAATGCCAAATCGTTGCGAGGATCTTGAGCCGGATAGCCGACGACGGCGATTTCGCGGTCCTCCAGGCCTTCCGGCTTTTCTACGTTCAGCTTCAACTTGGGGTGATTTGGCTGAAGCCCTTCCACTTCCAAGACTGCCATATCCCAATAGGGATGGATCATGAGAACTCTTTTGACATTCAACGGTGTCGAGGTTCGCGGCTTGATCTCCTGTACGAAATCGATAGCTGAACTCAGCCCCTGTTTGAAGGCAAGACGTTTTTGACCTAACCCAGTGGCAAAGATCTCGGCGACATGTCGGTTCGTCATGATCAAGTTATCGCCAACGACGAACCCGGTACCGCCATATGGCAACGAAGGATGGTTGGGCAATTCGATGCGGCCGATCGATGGAATGGCTGCAACGATGTTCTTTTTTCGTGGACCACTTCCGAAGTGAGTCCAAGGATCTTCTGGTTTGTCAAAACTATCATTGATGACATCCACTACTGGACGGTACTTGGGCAACACGATGGCTTCCAGTGCCCACTGTTGTTGCGATTCCAAGGGGCGATCACGCTCGATGGCATCGACGCCTTCGTTGATGGCCTCCAGGTATTGGTCCGACTCATTGCCACGGCCAAGCGTTTCCAGTGACTCTGCAAAATCCTCTTTCAGGCTAGGAAGTTCGCGCAGGTCTCCCGATGGAATGACTTGCTTGAGCATATCGATAAGTTGTTGAGAGTTGCCATTAGCCATGAAGTTCTCGCTTCCCGTGATATGTTCGTACTACTCGAAAGAGATGATTCTAGTTGGATAGACGCTCGCGCAACATGTGTCGATAAAGATTTTGATATTTGTGAAGCTCATATGGCCAAATCCCGAATGGGAAGGGACCGCGTGCTTATGAGCCAAATTCCCATCAAGCACTCGGTCAGAATTTTTTGTGCCTTGGTCCTGAGTTGGATGTGCTGCGCGATTAAAAGGTTCATCACGGAATTTAGTGGTGCTAAAAAGTGAATGCGTCTGCTACAACAGCCGCTCAGGGCAACGGCTCTCCACGGGGACAAGCCCGAATGGCGTGGACTTAAGGCTTATCAAGGCACCTGAGTCATGATGAGTGGAACTATTTTTTGTCCTTTAATTTTTTGTCCGATCGGTTATCTGACAAAAATTGAGTGACAGAAAAGGAACAGCGAGAAACGCTTAAGTCCACGCCATTCGGGACAAGCCCCGTGGAGAGCATGTACACCCACTAAATTCAGTGATGAGCTGCTTAAAAAGACTTTTTTTTATTTATTACGCATTAACAAATGCGCAGCAGCTAGAATGTAGTCGCGAGATTTGGCTGCGCAAATATTACGATTCACCTAAATCACATCAGCGAACGGTTAGTAAGTTATGGTCGACATCAAGAAAAACGGAAACGAGATCACAGTTACCATTCCGCTTACGATAACTATCTCGCTGGGGGCTCCTGGTGGTGAAGCCATTGAATTGCTCGCTTCTGAAGCGGCAACTTCTGCTCCACGTTTTTACTACTCTAGCCTAACCCAGAGCGGATTTAGTTGGAAAGCTGCTTTGTCATGTGCCATGGCCAGTAAGCTTAGTTATGGTTCTGCGAGCAGCGTCGAGGGACAGGCCGCTGCATGGGAGTTTCAGTCGATCAATTTTGTCGAAGCAGTCGATACGCAATGCTTCGTTGCGATTTCTGACAAGGTCGTCTTGGTTGCTTTTCGTGGTACCGAAAATTCTGCTGACTGGCTAGCTGATTTCAATGCGTTCCCTACTTCGCGGCCCTATGGCCGGGTTCACCGAGGTTTCTATCACGCATTTAATGATGTCCGTTCCGATCTCGAATCGGCTTTGCCGGTCATAGGCAATCGCAAACTGATTTTAACAGGGCATAGCTTAGGTGGCGCGCTGGCGACGATTGCCGCTGCCGAGTGGCTAAATGCTGGTGCTTACACGCCGACGGCTGTTTACACGTATGGCCAGCCGCGCGTAGGATTCTCTGGCCTCAAAACTTTGCTTGACGAAAAGTTGGGCGACAGATACTCACGCTTTGTAAATGACACAGATATTGTTACTCGCGTGCCACCTGGGTACGCGCATGTTGGCAAGCTCTATCACTTTAGTCCATCGGGACAGTTGCAAGAGACTCTCGGTTCGACAAAAGGGCCAGTCGTCGACGAAGTGGAACCCAGTCCGCTGTCGGAATCCGAGTTCGATGAACTGCGAGCCAGTCTGTTGAAAGCTCGACAAGGCCATTCTCGTAACATTTATGCCGAATCGATTGGAGAAGCAGCGGAGTTGGAAGGCATTGTTCCAGGGGTGCGGAACCACGCGATCGACAATTATATCGATCTCATATCTCGGCACGTGTAGGCACTGCCACATCACCCAAAGCCGATGGGCGCTAGCCCAGGTTAACCCAAATTGCCCGCAGGGCAAGTGACGAATGGTGTGGACTTAAGCGTTTCTCGCTGTTCATTTTCTGTCACTCAATTTTTTGTCAGATAACCGATCGGACAAAAAATTAAAGACACGGGGGCAAGAACCATGTTGCATTTTTGGGCAAAACACAGGCAACGATTCGAATTAGTTCTCTTCGAATTCCTCAGCTCCCCCGCGATCTCTGCGTTTCAAATGCAGCGGTGAGCAGTCCAACGGTGGAGTTCAGCGAGAAGTGTCTAAGCGCTGCGGACTCGTGCGCTTCGGTAAAGAGCCCCCTCCCGCAGTCTCGGCTAAACGCCTCGCCTGCGACCTCCTCCAGCTGTCGCTGGTGGAGGTGACACAGCCCTGCGTAAAGCCTTAATTCCAAGCCCCGTGGAGAGCGCACGCGTGAGGCTAACTGATGCGCTTCGACGGAACACATAGCTGCCCGAAAGCGAAAGCTTTGCTTTCGCACTCCAAAGTACTACTGCTACTTGTTTTTGTCGTCGACGTCGTTTGCCCTGAAGAAACGGTCCGGTGGTTCTGACCGTTTCCAATGAGCTTGCAGACGAACATCGTTAGGGCCGCTGACTTCGCCGATGGCACTCGGTGGCGAAGTGTCGGAGTTGCGTCGCATTTCCCACCAGCATTGTCCGCAATGGTTGTGCTCGTGGTCGATCGTGAAGCCGGCCTCTTTCATGAGACCTCCAATCCAACCCATGCAATGGTCGCAATAATCGTGATACTGCGCGAGACCGTTGTGAATGAGAAAGCCCTTCGATGGACAAGCATGCATATCGATACGGAACACGGTTTCGGTCGACGTCGAGTAATAACCGGCGCCTTCGTGCTCCAGCGTATGGCCCCAATATTCTTCCATGCCAGGAATGCCACTATTGACAATCAGTTCGGCCGCGTGCAACTGCGAGTCGCTACGAATGGCTTCATCCCAATACGCACGCACCAATTGTTCGCCACCAAGCTGCCGCAACCACTCAAAGGTCCACTCGTAATGGCCACAAAAATCGTAACACCCTAACATGATGCCTCCTTTATCTTCGCCAGATCCTGCGGGGCGATTTCCGAACTGTTGCGTTGGAACGTCTGCAGGCAAGAGCCATTGCCGCCCTCGATGCGAACTGTGAAACCAGCGGGCGCTGCGATTGCTTCACTAATAAAGTAACAGTGCTGACAGAAGCAGGGAACAATGTCGCGATTGCCCTTGCGCAGATGATTAATGGCAGGGCAAGTTTTGACATTCACTGAGACCGTCTCGGAGATTTGTTGAACCTCGACTTCCGAGTCGGGCTCGGCTTTGAAGAATGCTCGCCAATACTCTTCAATCCCAGTCAGTCCCTTCGCCTTCCATCGTTCCGAAACCGGCGCGAAGTAGCCTGTCCCCAGATCCGTCCAATATCGCCGCAAGCCTTCCATGCCGGTTTTAGCCAGGATGAATCGGAAGGTCGCATTGATCGCAAAATAAAAGTCTGCGGCGCCTGTTGGTTTGTTGTCTACATACGGAAGCGGAGTCGGTTCATGTTCCATGTTTTTACGCAAGTCGATCGGACAAAAATGAAAGGACAAAAAAGGTTTCACTGCTATCGACGCATTTAGTAAGCCCTGCCCTTTGCGTCTTGAGCTGAAGGAAGAACATTGCCAACGCTTCCGGGAAGTTCATCGAAGTGTTTCGAGCAGGCGGTCATATGTTGAGTGATGGCTACGAACTCGCTGCCCAGCACGACAAACTGTGCGCCCAGCGCGATGATGGTACCAGCATCTTCGGCACTGCCGGCCGGACGTCCCCAAGCCTTGCCGTGTTGTCTCGCAGCTGCAGCGACTTTCTTCTGTGCTTCCATCATCACAGGATCATTGACACCGGGTGAGCAGCGGAGTCGCAGCGACAGATCTCCTGGCCCGATGAAGAGGACGTCAACGCCTGGTACGGCGGCGATCGCTTCGACATTGTCGAGCGATTCTGGGGTTTCGATTTGTGCGACGAGAAATGTTTCAGCGTTGGCCTGGGCAACATAGTCCTTGGGGGCTCCAAACCAAAAGCTTGCATCGCGGCCCGCGCCATCATAGCCCCGGTCGCCTAGCGGCGGAAACTTCATCGCCTGCACCAGAGTCTCTGCTTGAGCCGGCGTTGAGACGTGAGGGATCATCAGCCCAGTGGCTCCGTCTTCCAACAAGCGATAAAGAGCGTTCTTTTCTTTCGTCGGCGGGCGCCATATGCAGTCGATATCAGCCGCATGATGACGCCCGATCATCGTATCGGCTTCGCGCGGATCCCAGACGCGGTGCTCGGCATCGACCCATATACCGTCATAGCCAAAGTGAGCTGCCATCGACGGCACCATACCGAGCGGCGAACCGATACAAAATATGCGGGCCACTCGGCCGGCTCGAATTTTAGCGAGAACCTTGGACTTCCTCACGCAACGATTCCTTTACTGGACGGCTTCACGAGATTGGCTGTTCATTTTTGTCACCTAATCAATTGTCAGAGGGGCAAATGGACAAAAAATTAGAGGACAAAAATCAAATCGAGTTCTTTAAAAAGTTACGAGTATTGAGGTTAGCGATTCGATTCACGACTTCAGGTGGGCTTTGCTTGAGCGCTTCAATTTCGCGCTCGTAGGTACTGATCAGTCGCAGTACTTTGCCATCGATTTGGGCGGCGTAACTATAAAAAGGTGAATCGCTTCCCCACAGAAATTTGTTAGGGTAGGCTGCCGCCAGGTCGGCGATAACACGGCCTGGATTGGTATAGTCCGTATCAAAGCGCCTGGAACGGGGAGCGATAATGGGGAGGTCGTCGACGGCGCATTGGCAATGAATACAATGCGCCGAGCAGTCGAACCAAGCATTAGGCAACTGATGGATACGATCGAGGCACTCTTTGTCGTAACGGCACGAATGGGCTGCACAAAAACGGATATCCTGGTTGGCTGCTGCGAGGTCCAGAATGTCATGGGCCTGAGCCCATGGATCACTTGAAACGACACTGCTATGGATCAAGAACGGGATATCCCACTCGCGCGCCAGATCCAGGAAGACTCGGCCTTCATGTGCCAGGCGTTTGATGTCGGCTTGAATAATAGTGCTTTGTATTTTGATGCCATGGAAGCGATACTCGGAACGCAGCTTGACGAGTTCCTTGGCCTGCGCGTCGGTATTGCGCATCGGGTCAACCATCACAAAGGGCAATGTCTGTCTGCCTTCCTGCGGAAACAGTCGATAGCACTCTTCTAATAAACGTCGATTCTCGAACGCATAAGGGACAGTCTCCAAGCCATTTCCATACTCGATGTTGCCGCTGCGGAACTGAGCGACATTCAGCGCCACGTAAGAGACGAAGGGAAAAACAATCCAATGGGTCACCCCATGTGGATGGCTTTCTTGCTGCATTTGGACAAGCTGCTGGGCATACGGAAAGTCGCCATGCAGGTAGAAGAGCAAATCTGCGCCGATATGGTTGTGGCAGTCAATTAGCATGGCCTGTCGTATTTCATTCCTCGAGCTTTTCCAACTCTTTTTGCAAGGGCCGATAACCAAATTCGTTGAGCACCGCAATCATACCGCGATCGCTCGGGTCACGAGCCACGGCTGCCAACGCAGCGCAAGCACCGTTGATCGATTCAATGGCTTTTTCTAACTGAGCACGCTTGTTCCGTGCGATCTTTTTTGTTGCCAGCAGTTGCAGCTTTGCGAGTTGCGTCGATGCAGTTCACAACCTCGAATCCAAATTCGCAGCGGCGGCGCTAAGTAAAGCGAATACGATCGACCTCCTTCACGGGCTCGCGAGTTGGCGCGATACATATCGTTCATGCCGCCCAGATAAAGATCTCGCAATTGTGACCACCACTGAGGAACAGGGGCTGTATCGTCGTAGTGCTTAAGAATCATGTCAGGTGACGGCATACCGAACTGCCTATCGTTTTCTTCGATCAGCTTGGAGGCGCTACGCAGTTGCTCGATGGCTTTGTGCACACTGGCGCTAACTCCATCGCCGCAGATGGGATCGAGTAAACTTGAACAGGTTGCCTGACCAGTGAGCGATGCGCCAAATCGATTACGACTGGTTTGATAGGCGATCAGACTCTCTTCGGAAACGAGTTGCCGAAAGGTTAGCGATGGTTGTTTGGTGTCGAGTGGCGCTGGACTGGACTGCACCTGTATTTGTTCGATCGGCGTTTGTTCGGTTTGCGACTGTAAAGTCATGCCAAGCGCTGCGGCTTGATCGGCCAAACCAGTTAGCCATTTGCTGCCTGCCTGTTTTGCGTCCTTCGAGCGTCGAAGCATTGGCAAAGTCTGGGTTGGTGAAAAACTTGGCACCGCGAAAGGCAGATCGACCAGCCGTGTCGCCGCTCACCGGTAACTGCCAACCAAACCACAGAGAGTCGAACGTCTCGCGCTGATTCTTTAAGTCGCTTACCTCTTTCGAAAAAGGTTGCGACGCATGAGTCTTTAGGAGAATCGAAGAGTATTTCAGGCGGGCAAGCTGACGCAGACGGCGCTGCGTATCTTCCAAGCTCCAGGAGGTAAGCCCAGTCGGAAATGGATCTGCTTCAACCCACGCACTATTGTGCGAACTGGCTTTCAGCAACTGATCATAATTGTCCAGCGAAAAAGCCTTCGGAGCGACGGGATACAAATCACCGAACAGCATCGAACGAACACCCAGCGCGTGAGCGTACTCAGATGCTGCCCAATAAGTAGCCTGGGCACTGCGGCCGCCGACTAACAGAGCGGGCTTGCCTCGAACCTTAACCGTCAACAAGAAATGATCATGTTCATTCAGGTTCGACCATTTCTTGGAGACACTCTCTTGAATGATAGACAGAGACTCCGGTCTGCCGACAAATATGGCGTGCTCGGTATTGTCGTTGGCAGTGTTGGAAATAGTTACTTGAGCATCATAGATTTTTTTGAGATCAGCAGCGATATCCGCTGCGGCAAGCTTTTCCAGCGGCGTTGCCTGGCTGCCAACTACAAGATCAACTTTCGGTCCTTCTGCCCGCGCGGCACATACTGCACATACGGCCGGAAACAGGCAGAGCATCGATACTAAAGAGGTGCTCCAGCGATTCATGGCTTGGTCTCCTCGGAAAAGCAAAACAAGTTCTCTCGTCCGCGGATAAATAGTCTTCCATCCGCAATCGCGGGAGTCGATAAGCAGCTCTCACCGATGTCATTCTTGGCCAAGAAGTTCATTTGCGGGCCTTGTTTCAAGACGACAATAAAACCATTTTCGCCCGGAACGAAGATCTTGCCGTCACCCGCTACGGGCGATCCATAGTAGTCGCCGATGTTCTTGATACGAGCCAACTCCCAATGGGCTTTGCCCGTCGATACATCGAACGAACTCGATATCCCACCTTTCTTGACGACAAAGAGCTGCTCGCCGACGACAAGTGGTGAGGACAAGTTCGATGGTGATTTGTTGTGCAAGTTCCATACAACATGTGTCGACGTTACATCGCCAACGCCACCGCCGCGGACTGCCTGAATCGTCGTTCCTCCGCCAACCATATTGTCCGCAGATTGAAAGGCGGTATCGAGTTCGGGGCCTGCCAGGCTTTTATCTTTATCTTTGTCTGATTGGTCGAATCTTTCCCAAAACTCTTTAGGGACCTCGTCGCGCGCGAGAGAACCATCTTGATTGGTATCAAGCCACTCGAGCAGCGCGGATTTGAGCCGGCGTGTGTCGTCACCATAGCTTTGTATCGATGAAAAGATCAGGCCGTCACGGACGACAGGGGATGTCATCACCGTGCGCAGCAATGTGTTGGCATGCCAAACCTCTTTGCCAGTTAACACGTCGTAGCCCTTCAACTTTCCGCTGCCTGCGACCACGACATCGGTCCGCTCACCGGTCGCGCAAATGACAGGGATGGCATAGCCAGCCAGCATATCTTTGCGTTCCGTCTTCCAGCGGATATCTCCCGTCGCCGAATCGATCGCGAAGAGACCTGCAGCCAGATCATCGTCTTGATTCAATATGACCAGATCCTTGTAGACGATTGGTGATGCGCCGGCGCCCCAATCCATCAGATACGCTGGCAACGGTAATGGTCGCTTCCATACCAATTGACCGTTGTTGCAATCGAGGGCCAGCAGTCCGAGCGTGCTGAAGTGAACATAAACTCGCTTACCGTCGCTGGCAGGTGTTGACGATGCGTGACTGTTGGGAGGCGTGATGCGCGGCAATTTGCCTGTATCAAACTCGCTGGACCAAAGCTGCTTTCCGGAAGCAGCATCCAGCGCAAATACTCCCAGCTTCTGCTCGCCAATCATCGCCGTGCAATAGACTTTCCCCTGAACAACGATGGGTGAGCCAATACCATCGCCCAGTCGAGCAGACCAAAGAAGATTTTCGGTCTGGGAAAAAGTGGTTGGGAGCGTCTTGGACGAATTGGAGACGCCGCTTGCATTTTCGCCGCGGAACTGCGGCCAGTCCTCAGCAGCAGCGACTGAAACCCATGAAAGGTATGCCGCCAACAGAATCCAAGCTCGACTATTGTTTTTCATAAAACCACCTTACAGGCAAAGATCGAAATCGGCTTGAATATCTGCCGGTTCGGCGATCGTTGACATAGTAACTAAGCAGGACACGATCTTTGTGAAACAGCACGCTCGTGTAGGCATAAGTATGATCGGTATCAGTTTCGAGATTACGAATGTTCTCCCAAGTGGCGCCTTCGTCCCGAGAGATGGCGGCAGTCAGCGGCGTCCGATCACCGCCATGTCCTTTGGCTTTGTCATAAACATTGTTCCAAACAAGCAACAGGTCTCCGGTCGAAGGAATCGTGCGAATGGTTGCTGGAGCTTCTGGGGCTTGGATCGAAAACTGTCCCGGTGCGGACCAATGTTCACCTCCGTCGCTCGACGTTGAGGTCGCAATCGTGCCCAATTGCGTGCGTATAATCATCAACAGTTTTCCTGAAGCCAGCTCAACCACTTCCGGTTCCATGGCGCCGCGTTTGGGTTGATCAACTTGATCGTGGCTCTGACGCCAGGAGAGTCCGCCATCATCCGACAGAAAACACTTGCAAACAAAATGACCGTTCTTGGTGACATCTTCTGACCAGGCAATCGGGCACACGATCCGTCCAGTCGAGAGAATGGTAACCCTATCATTGTTCATGACGTGATATCCGCGGCCTGGGGTCACGGTGATCGCTGGTTCGAAACTTTTCCCTTCGTCGCGCGAGATGCGCATTAGAACTTTGAGATCGGAGGGACCATTTTTGACGAGGAAGAACATGCCCAAAGGGGACGACTCGTTCACCATCTTTGCGCCCGATGGATCGACCATGGGCAGACGGCGTAGCGTGACTGACATGACATTTTGTTGGCCGACATTTTCTTGCAACGTTGCCTGCGGGCCCCAAGTCTTACCGCCGTCCTGTGAGGCTTTAGTGACAATCGAGGCCGTCGCGTGATCGGCACCACCTCCCACAAATTGAGTCGTGGCATAAAGGAGCGAGCCGTCGCGCATGGCGATGACCGAGCCTTCGCTGTAGCGAGGATTTAGTTCAGTGGCTTCGAAAACAGTGCGTTCAAAGTTGGGTGTGGCAATCGCAATGGGTAAACCGAGGCTTTCTCGCGGTAATGCGAAACTCAACAACGCTTGAGCCGTTCTGACGCGCACATCCACATTGGAATCCGTCAATCGATCTTCTTTGACAGCATCGATGTGTCGAGCCCAAGTTGCAAAGTCGGCTGCATAGGTTCGAATGGCGGGATCTTCAGAGTCGATATTGCTTGCCAGCGTCTGCAGAGCTTTCTTATCCCCCAAACATGCCAGCGCGTTTACAAAAAAAGATTTTGTAACGGGCTCTTGTTCACTGTCCGCCAGTTTTTGAATTGCGGGTATGTCGAGTACTGATCCAAGTAATCCTAAAACCCATGCAGCTAGTTTTCGGAGTTCTGGATCTTCCGATTTTAGATAGGTTCGTACTCTTTCCATCGCTTGTGGGCTACCGGCTCGGCCTAATGCTGCAGCGCACATGATGCTCAGCTTCGGATTGCCGGGTTCGATCATCGAGGCGCGTAGTAGCTTGCCATCGCCCACTTCACCGATCTTGTAGAGACTTTCCGCTGCATGAACGCGGCCATTGGAATGCGGGTCCGCGAGCGTCTTCCACAATAGGTCAATGGTATCGCGCCGGCCTGTTCGCGCGATCTCGCGAGCCAACCCACATCGATGTTGAGGATCGTTGTCGGTTGATAATCGCGATTCAAGTAATGGGACAACTTCCTTTCCATGACCGGCGATGGTGAGTGCTTCTGCAGCATGCATGGCTGGCCAAAACTCAGGTCCGGCCAGAGCTTGTCTCAAGACGGTTAGACACAGTTCGCGCGTTTGGGGCGAAAGCTCTTTAACTGGTTGCGGTTCACTGCCCAAGAGTGTTGACCCCAACAGTGCCGACATAGTCATCAACCCGAAAAGGAATGCTGTGCTGATAGAATGCATGCCTGGCCCGTTTGCTTAAATTCAACGACCATTTCGTTTGGAGCAACGGAAAGCAATATATCGGACCGGACTCCTCGCCGTCTACACTCTGCGAGAAAAGCAGAGTCCATCGCCACCATGGCGAAGTGCCCTAAGCCGTTGGACGCTAGCCGTGGTTCTCGAAGCGAACGATTTTCCAGACAAAAGATTTGGTGACAAAAATGTTCTGTCACTGAATTTTTTGTCTCGTTCCAAAACTGATGGTCGCTTATCTGACTAAGATTTGAGTGACAAAAGATGAGCAGTGCGATACCTTGTCCTTCGAACTTGGTTTTCCGGTATCCAAACTTGCATTGGGCAGCACTTCATCATGACTCGGCTTTTGTTTCTATGGCTCGCTCTTGGGTTCATCGCTCCTGCATGGGCGGAGGAATTGCCGCTGGTGCGCGTGGTGGACTTGAATGTATCTGAATCGGCGATGGTTGAATTGAGCGATGGTCGAAGTGTGAAGGTAACCCTGCTGAAGCTCGACGAAACGCGCGATCCAGTGCGTCAAGCGGTGCGTAGCGCGGTGGTGAAAGTACGGGTCGATGATCAGGAAGTGACGCTTGAATCGGGCATGTACAATTTGCCTCGGCAAGTTGGTCCTGTGCAGATGGATTGCTCCGTTACGCAAGGTTACAACTCTAATGGCACGCCAGCGTTCTGGGGATTGGACAAAGCCGCCCGACTGCGACTATGGCCAACAGGTTCGCCGCTTCAGCAGCCTGGCACGATGATCTATCCAGTAGATCAACGCTGGTTTGCGACACTTACCTGGTTCGATAACGAACCGATCGATGGCGGTGCCAAGATTCTGCCAACGATTTACTACCACAGCGGCTTGGATATTGGTGGCTGTGAGGAAGAGGTGCGCGTTATCGCCGCCACCGATGCGCTGGTGGTCTCAGTGGGCGACGAAGTGCTGGAGGGACATCGCCGCGACCAAGACACGCCTGTGGAGCAACGCTATGACGTCGTCTACCTGCGCGACAAGTTTGGTTGGTACTATCGCTATAGTCACCTGTTTAGTATCCATGAAGAGATTCGCCCTGACGTGTGATCAAGCAGGGAACGGAACTCGGTCGGCTGGGCAAGCGCGGGGCCAGCGGCGGTTGGTCACATTTGCACTTTGAAATCAAGAGTCGTCAGCCGTCGGGCAAGTGGGGCACACAAGCCGGTTACGCTTTTCTCTGGGAAGCTTATCGCACGCAATTCAAACCTGAGCTTGTTGCCAACGCGCGTCGCAAGCACTTTCTTCGAGTTGGCGACACGGCTAACTTCGATGCAACGCAGTCTTACAACAGTCGACCGCATGCGTTGCAATATGAGTGGAGCTTTACTGATGGCACCACTAGCAAAGATCCGCGTGTATTTCGACGTTATGACCGGCCTGGGTTTTATAGCGAGATTTGAAGGTCACCGATCAGGCTGGAAACATCGACTATGATTTCGCTGAAGTGCTGGTGCTCGATCCAGCTCGACCTGACGAGTATGTGCCGCGCATGCATGCGTCCTACTGGCCTACGATGGACAACCGAGTGAACCAATCCATCACATTCAAGGTGCGATCGTTTGGCACTCAGCAAGGGAAAGAGGTGTGGGATTTTGGTGATGGCTCGTCGCCCGTGCAAGTGAAGTCCGATGGCAACGCCAATCCCCAAGCACCGGACGGTTACGCGGTCACCAAGCACGCATACCAACAACCGGGCCACTATCTGGTCAAAGTACAGCGCAGCCGAGACGACGGCGTAACCGCCACCGCCAGGCTGCATGTGCATGTTAAGTAACTTGGCTACATGTCGCCGAGCTTTGGTCAGATGGAAGATCGGACAAAAAATGAAAGGACAAAAATAGTGCTCACCGTCGGCCCTGTGCCGGCAGGAGCGTGGTTGACAGCTACAAATATCTTGTCACTCAATTTTTTGTCAGTTCTTATTCCATCCATCGAATACACGATGGCATCGGGATGCTCAGTGGGTCGCCGGCTGATTTGAGAGCGCCGGTGTTGGCATCGATCGAGAATATGGCGACGTTGTTGCCAGGCATGTTGGCACACATGAGCCAGCGGCCGTCGGGGGTGATCAGTAAGTTTTGTGGTCCCTTGCCAAGGCTGGGTTCAATACTCACCAGACTCAATTGCCCATCGTCGGCGATCTTAAAAATGGCGATGCTGTCGTGTCCGCGATTGGTACCGTACAGAAAACGACCATCGGGAGTCATCTTCAGATCGGCCGTGTAACTGACTCCGTCGAAGTTCGTGGGCAAAGTGGATATGGTTTGCCGCTGAGTCAACACTCCGGATTGCTGCGCATAGTCGAACAGCGTGACTGTATTCTTGAGTTCATTGATGACATACACTCGTTTCCCGTTCTTGCTGAAAATCAAGTGGCGAGGTCCAGAGCCGGGTGGCAGGGTGGCTTGGGCTTGGGCTGAGTTCGGTTTTAGTTCGGCTGATTGAGTCCTGAGTTCGTAATTCATGATCTTGTCCGTTCCCAAGATCGGCGGCCAGTGCAAAGCGATTGTCGGGACTGATGACGATGCAGTGTGCGTGCGGTTCCTTTTGACGCTCTGGATTGACACTGGATCCAGTGTGCTGCACAAAGGTTGTGATTTCACCAAGCCAACCATCGGGGCCCGTCGGTAGAGCTGCCACGCTACCGACATGTAGTTGGCCACGACGACGGACTTACCGGTGGCGTCTACATCCAGATAGCAGGAGGCCGAACCACGGCTCGATTGCCGGTTGAGTCTCGTGAGCTTGCCGTCGCGCCCTTCAATTTTGTACGCCGCGATGAACTCGTCCTCTTTACTGCCGAATTGTTTGGCATCGATCGCATACAGAACCTTTCGATTAGGCGATAACGCCATAAAGAACGGGTTCTCGATGTCGGTCGTGCGCTGCAACAACTTCAATTGACCTTTATCACTATCAAAGCGATAGGCATGGATAGCACCGTCTGCTCCGCTGGTGAACGCAGAGATGAACACGATGGGTTCTTCGGCTGGAAGTGATTGAAGCATCGTCACGGCACACAGAATGAAAAGGGGAAGGTTGCGCATGTTTAGTGTTCGTCTATTAAAGGGATGGGTTTTCACCTCCCCCAGCGACAGCTGGGGGAGGTCGAATCGAGCGCTAGCAAGATTCGGGAGGGGGCGGCGTTACCAAAGGTAAACGGTTCGTAGCGCGAGCAGCCCCCTCCCGAATCTCGCCTAAACCGGCTCGATTCGACCTCCCCCAAGCTGCGCTTGGGGGAGGTGACTTCTGAACCTATGCATCGGCAGCATCTAAGGTTTTGCGGATCTGTACGCGGATCATGGCGCGGGCGCGTTCGATGTCGCGGTCGCGGATGGCTTCGAACAGTTCGCGGTGCTCCCAACAGATGCGATGGGAGGAATCGGGTGAGGGCTTGGGAACGCGGTGTTTTACGAAAGAATTCTACCAGTACCTGCTGCATGCCAGCGATCAACCGCGAACCGGTCATCTGCAAAATCACCGAGTGAAATTGCAAGTCTAGCTTGACGGCTCGAGCCGAACTCGCATTCTTTTTCACCGCCTTTTCCAATTCCGCCGCGATGTTACCGAGCTGTTCGATCTGCTCGTCGGTAGCAGCACGAACCGCCAATTCAATCGCACCCACTCGAGCGCATAACGCAGTTGAGCCAGATCGCGCCAATCGTCGGGTGAAGTTACCAGGGATGGCAAGCTGTTTTGAAACAGTCGCAGCGGATCGGGGTAGCGCACGATTAGTCCCTTGCGCTTGCGCCCTTCTAGAATGCCTAGCGCTTGCAATCTACTTAACGGCCTCGCGCGTGACGGTCCGCGATGTACCATACTCTGCGGCCAATTGTGATTCCGTCATGAAGAGCGCGCCATCGGGCAGGCGCTCCTTCTGAATGCGCTCACGGATCTTCTGCGCTAGCTCTCCGACTTGAGTCGCTGGACCAGATGTGCGGGCATCCGAAGCTATGGTGGCCATTGGGGTTTGTCTGATGATTGAGAGTATGCGTTAGCGGAATGTCACCTCCCCCAGCGCAGCTGGGGGAGGTCAAATGGAGCCGTTTAGGCGACATTTGGGAGGGGGCTCGCGCTAAGGACTTGTTTACTTCGGTAAACAGCCCCCCTCCCGAATCTCGCTTAAGGCTCGATTCGACCTCCCCCAAGCAAAGCTTGGGGGAGGTGACACAGTTACCCAAAAAATAGTATTTTATTTAACTCATGTCAGGCGAGCAAAGCCGGTGTGCCGGGTGTGGAGACCGAGCGATTGAAGGCGCTCGAGTACATCACCTTGCGCAAGGACTTCGGCCAGCTCGGCAAAGGTTGGTGCTAGTGCCTCAAGATATTGCGCTACATGCTGCGGCGTGTGAGCGTAGCTGGGATAGAAGCCACTGCCTGCCCAGAAAGCCTCGGTCAAGCATGCGCGCAGTGAGAAGCGTTCCCAACTCGGCTGCCTGTGGGTGTTCAAAGTTCAGGCTGAGCAAAGCTGGGTGCCCGGATACTTTAACTGGCACTCCGTAACGCGCTCCCAGGTTTGTCCAACCATCGCGCATCAAGCCGCCGATGTGACTTGTGTGGTCAGCAATGTTTATCTCGCGCAGCTTGCGGATCGTGGCCAGCGCGGCCGTTGGACCAACAGCTTCGGTCCAGTAAGTACTTGAAATGAATGACGACTGCGCAGCTTGCATCGTGCGGCGCCGACCGATGATGGCGGCCATTGGGTGACCATTGCCCAGGGCTTTGGCGAACACAGCGATATCGGGCATTACAGCGTATTTCAAATGCACGCCACCCAGATGCATGCGCCAACCGCAAGAGATCTCGTCGAGATCAAGTTGGCACCGCAGCGATCGCACAACTGGCGAACACCTTCCAGAAAACCTGGTTCAGGATCAGTGGATCGAGTTGGTTCCATGACCACGGCGGCCAATTCGTGGCCGTGACCAGCGACAATCTGCTCGAGTTCGTGCAGTCGGTTATAAGTAAAAGGCAGGGCTGTACCGGCCAGCCCGCGCGGCACACCGTTGGGTGCCAGCCCCGGCAGCAAGTGCCCTCGCAGTTCATCGCTTGCGCCATCGGCATTCACATTGGCTGCCAGGTACCAATCGGACCAACCGTGATAGCCACAAAACGCAATCTTGTCGCGACCTGTGGCGCGCGCGCGATGCGGACAGCCACGGTCATCGATTCACCGCCGGAACGCGCGTAACGAACTTGCTCGGCCCACGGATGCAGTTCAATCAATAGCTCGGCCAACTCAACTTCTTCAGCTGCGCTAAGCGTCGACATGGAACCTAAGGCAATCCGCCTTTGCACTGCAGCGGTCACAGCTGGATCGGCATAGCCCAAAAGACCATGAGCCAATGCCAGAGGTTGTCATATCAATGAAGTGTCGGCCATCGAGGTCGATCACCTGGCAACCGCGAGCTTCTCGAGCGTAGGCCGGCCAAAGCCCGGGAGCAAACATCTCGGGTCGCTTGCTGAGCAGCTGTGTGCCGCCAGGTATGAGTTGCTTGGCTCGGACATAAGTGGCCTGTGTTCGCTGGCCAGCATGCGCAGTAGTACCGATATCTTCGACTTGGATGCCAAGCGCAGTAACCGCATTGCGCCAGAAGAGATTTTCAATGTCATCTGGCGACCACTGCGCAATTTCAGTCGCGTGTTTCATCGCAAGCAGTTGCTCATAGATCGCCAGGATCGGCCTGCCATCGCAGTGGGGAAACTGCAAATCGAAACAGTTGGTATCCACATACTGCCAGGCACGCCCCATTGCGGCATACTGGCCACGAAAGTACGTTGCGTCGACACCATCCGAGCAATACAAGATGCGCCGTCGATCCTCACGCGAGAATAGCGTGATCAGCGGCCTGACATCGGTTACCGCTGATACGTCATACCAAATGTTCGGCATATCGCGCAGTTGATCGATTGCCTGGCGGATGGGCCAGTATGTAAAGCTGCGAGCACAGTGAGCCAAGATCCACTTGATGTTCGGGTACCGTTGGCCAGTGAACTCACGTAAGTCGCTCAAGTTGAGCTCATCTGCACAGCCATGATAGCGCGACAGATGCATCGTGACCCACAGGCCCAATTCATTGGCCAGTTCCAAATTGCTCGTGCGGCAGGAATTCGTGTATGCGGCACTGGGCGATATCGCCTGTAACGGAGAACACTCGGTACGGTTTCAGTCCGATGAAGCCTCGCTCACGAACGTCTCTTTCTATGTCTTGCACGCGGCACGAGGGCGTCACCAACCGATTCATTCGCGACAGCGGGTCTTGGCTGACTTGATCGATGCACCAGCGGTTATGAGCCGAAACGTCGATGCCCAGCGCCGGCGTGCCGAGTACCAGGAAATGAGTCTCACGACCGGGATACAATCGCCCTGCCCATTGCTGCAAGGTTGAGAAATCGGCGTAACTCCATGGATTGTTGCTCGACAGCGATGATGATTGCCAATGCTCCGGATGAAACATGTGGATGTGAGCATCGAACACACGCTCCGGCACAAAATCCTGTAGCTCTTCTTCCCAAATCTGCTCATCGTGCGATGAGAAGTCTTCAATCGAGACAGGCAATTTGAGTTCCTTACCTATGTTCGGAGCCAAGCGGTTAGCGGGTTCTATTTTGAAACGCAGAGAAAGGGAGGAGCAGAGAGAGCCAATGTGAACTGAAGCTCTCTGCTCCTCTGCTCCTCTGCTCCTCTGCGTTTCAAAATAGAACAACAAACCAGTTAAATCGTAGGTTATCACCAAGCTGTCCAACCGCCATCGACGATCAGGTTCTGTCCAGTGACGTAGCTACTGGCGCTGGAGGCCAAGAACACAAGTGGACCTTTGAGTTCACTGGATAGTCCCATACGTTGCATGGGCGATTTAGCGGACAGTCTTTCGACTAACGCGGACGCGACGTTTGGCCCTGGAAACGGTCCGGGCTTAAGCAGTTCACGCGAACGCGATCCTTGGCCAATACACGGCCAGGTGACGAGTCATATGAATAATGCCGCCTTTGAGCGTGTGATAGGCTACGGGGCTGGCAGCGCAAATCTCTGCATAGGCATCGGGGTATGAGCCAACAACTCCATACATCGAACCGAGCATGATCACGCTGGCTGGTGCACCGCGCTCCACGGCATGATCATGCAGCAGCTTCGACAGTACGAAGTAGCCCGTGGCGTTACCAAGATGTCGCGAAAACTCTTCCGCTGTGACCGTGGACCAGTCAGCTCCCAATGCTTCATGCCCATTGTTGACGAGCACATCCACAGCGCCCATGTGTGATACGGCTGCTTGAAAACTGCTGGACAGCGAGTCAGGTGCCATATGATCCAGTGCGATACCGATGTGCCCTGCCCCGCCCTGACGCGGCAGAGTTTCAGCCAGCAACTGGGCTTTGGATGCATCTCGACTGGTCACCACGACCGATGCTCCAGCTTCCGCCAGCGCGCGACACATGGCTGAACCAAGATGCCCACACCCGCCGGTAACTC
The DNA here is from genome assembly GCA_037367405.1 of Ottelia alismoides. Taxonomy (NCBI): domain Eukaryota; kingdom Viridiplantae; phylum Streptophyta; class Magnoliopsida; order Alismatales; family Hydrocharitaceae; genus Ottelia; species Ottelia alismoides. The sequence goes on from JAZKJV010008738.1 coordinate 56,633, forward strand.
ATTGCCACTCCGACCAGTAAGATCGAAGAGTTA